>OMLF01036506.1:0-25954 GCA_900302615.1 Holocentrus rufus | reverse complement strand
CCCACCGTCTCCTTTGAACTCCTACACCGGCACCCCGCGATGATCAAACTTAGAGCTGCTCCCTGCCATGAAATATTTACCACACAGAAGGGACATATTCCAGTCAGTGTCGGTCGAGAGCCTGGTACAAAGGTGCAACATGAAAGATAAAGAGAATATGAAAGATGGAAGGGAGTGTGTGTGTGTGTGTGTGGAGGGGGCGGAGGGGTGTATTCTGAAGCTGCAGCTCAGTCCTTTCTGCCATGAAACTGCAAGAGAACATGACTACTCAGTTAGCATTTTATTGAATGATGTAACATTTTGGCAAAGGATTAATAATACATCTTATTCCCGAGGAGGAGGAAGAGGAGGAAGACAAACAGATGAGACCTCTCGCTGTCACCCAAACGACTCCCATGAAGTATTTCATTCTGCCATATTGCGTGATTTCTATCTAGTTAAACTCTGTGCCAAGACGCCGTGCTGGCTTAGTCTTACAGCGAACAGTTCGGTTGATGGTGCTGTGGAGCTTCTCTTGTTGTTGAATTCAAATATAAACTTCATTTTGGGGATGCCAGCCCTGGAACGGCACAAGTCGCCACTCAGAAATACACTGCGAGCGAAGTAACCCAGGCGATGCTGTTTTGTATTATGCCATTCCCTTTTGAACTTTCCCCAAAACGGAGCAGAAAAAGAGCATAACAATGTACAGACTAACAATGCTTAGTTCAGCAGTGTGCAAACCCACCTCTGCCATCTCGTGGCGCCGTTATTTGCAGGTGTCATAAACTCCCCAGCCCCACACCCCCACCACACACACACAAACACACACACACCGGCACCGGCAGCACCAGCATGGAAACGGCCAGGACAGAGCTGGCTGGTCCCAGCTGGTCCCTGCTAACACATTCCGCTGCAGCCTAATGACAGCGGGCCCCCCAGCCTCTGTGACCCCGGCCCTAACACCCCTTCATGGGCCCCCAGGGATCCTGCAGGGCCAGGAGGGGTGAGGAGGAGGACTGATGGGGAGGAGGAGGGGGAGGAGTGACACAGATGAGGGAGGACACTCCAGGTGGTGGGACAGCTCTGAGGGAATTGGAAGTCATGAATATATTAGCTGACAGGAGGGGGAGTAATGAATTCAAATTAAATTATATGTGCCGAGCACCACACGAACACGAGCGAACACGCCGGGGATATTTCAAGGGGTCCGAAATAATTACACCTTTCAGGCAATTTGATAAAAAAAGGAAATATGTGTAAGACATTTAGAGATGCAAAACAGAACTGCCAAGTGTGTGTCACTCCCTAGAAAGTTAGATACTATCAGAAAAGAAAAGTTTGATGGGATTGTTTGTTTGGTTTTGTGCTCTTTTTCCCTCCTTCCTCTATCTTGGCATTCTTTGTTGCTTTTTTCTATAATCTCCACAGAAATTTAGCTCAATTTAGGCAATAATGCAAAACAAAACGGACATCACTTCATTTTAATATATTTGCTACTTGGCTTTGTTACACAATTGTAAACAACAATATGCCCTTTGGTTACAGGCTATAACCAAAGGGGCTGAAGTCTCAGGCTGTTTTCCATCCAACAATAATTAGACTATGTTTGTAGGGCTGTTTCCAGGCTGAAGCCCATAGGTTTGGCTTTAGTTTCAGGCCTGTGGTTGTAAGCCTGCATGGCCAAGGATTTGGTCCTTATGGCTGCACTAACGGGACAGTGGTCTTAGGCTAACCCCCACAGACCAGGGCCACACCAGGAGGTGAGAGGGAGTCCAGCTGTCTCCCAGGGCTGGAACTGACTCAGGCCGATAGGCGGGCGCAAGCCCCCCATCTCATCACCCACTTTGTCCCCCAGTCTGTCTTTGCTTCGCCAGGGGCGACTGTCAGCCTAAAATCCCCTCTGCTCTGGTCTGGGGCCAGGTGACCAGAGGGCAAACAGGACTGATTGGTTCAGAGCAATAATCAGGACAGCAGTCCCTGAAATTGTCCCTGACCACAGAGGAGCGGGGCAGACACTGGAGGGGGGTGAAGAAGAAAGGAAAACAGGGTGAATAACAGGAAGAGAGAGGTCAAGTCGAGGAGGAGTGTGAGCTGTTAGGAGGGAAAATACAGAAGGAAAGGGAGAGAAGAGGGCAGGCCAGTCTCCTACACTGCCTGAGGCAAGAGAGGAGCGAGGAGAGGAGAGCTCCCCTGCCTATTGTTCAGCTGATCCTATAAACAATATTCCAATCCCTGTGATCTGCTGAGCATTAGCCTGTCCATACGGCCCTCCCTGCTTCCAGCAACACAAACCAGCCAAAGTAAACAGGCCAGATTAATGAAGCTCTCTTGATTTCCTCATAACAGGGTCATTATTGACAATCAACTTCTACAGCCTTTTGTTGTTTCTGCCACCTATTGGGGTTTTCTTGGGATCCTGCCACCGCGGCATTCAGTTTTTTTCCTCCCATGTTTACTCGCTTTACTTATTTATTTTAATTCCTTTTGTATGCAATTCTAAGGGAGCAGTCTAATTAGACAAAGCTGCAGAAGAATCACACTTAGTATTAGTGGGGAGTGGAACAAATGCAACATTCATAATTTTTTCTTGCACAAAGTGTAATATGCAAATACTGGAGCAATCTGCAAGTAATGGCAGACAGTGTGCTGTCTGCACGTCAAGCTGCTGTGTTAATTATGAATTCAGAAGGCCAATTAAAAACCACAGTCACACTGGGCTTTGTTTCAAGGTTTCTATTATTTGGTGAGACTGGGAGATGAGGAAAGATATGGAGAGAGGCAGAGGAAGATAAAGGTAGACTGAGATGAGGCAGGGATAACCGGTTATCTCAGCTTTCACATGCCTTCAGCTTTGTCCTTCTCTTACCCTCCTTCCCTCTCTCTATCTCTACCTTTCTATCTCTTTAGATCTCTCACAAGTAATCTGTTTTCTCCCTCAGCCCATGTCCTCATGTCCTCTTTCAATATAACATGCTTATTTTGAGTATGTAGCATCTAATACCCATATCTCACATCCTCTCACACTTACTTTCCTTATGCAGTGTTCCTTTCTCTTTTCCCTTTTTTTCTGCATGCCCTTTCCCTATTCTGTTCATCTTGTTGAACAGAAACACACTGCTGCCTCTCACATGGAGGAACTACATGGATTTGGGCACTTCGGGCGAGCCTGCGTACACATTAACAGAAAAAATAAATAAAAAATAAAAAGATATTTTCGTGATTTTTTTTATAATCTTTACTGTTTGCCCATTATTGACCAGCTAAATACAAATGCAAAGTCAAAAAGACTGTTGTGCTGAATATGAGAAAATATAAGTAAAGTGGGGACGGCAAGGTGGGACCAGTAACGGCTTTGTTTGTGTGTATGTGTGTGTGCGTGTGTGTGTGTGTGTGTGTGCGTGTGTATTCTTGTGCATGCGTGTGTTATGTTGCAGATTAGGAGGTGCGAGACAGCAGATGGGTATGTCTAAAAAAGCCCCGAGCCCCCAACACCAATCAGCGATTGTGGGGTGGGATTGATGTTGAGGTGGCAAATTATTTCATTAGTGCAGATGAAATCTGATAACAAGATATGAAAATCGGTCCTCATGTCCGTCGCAAACATATTAAAAATTTGTCACTGAAAAAAAAAAAAAATTTTTTTTTTTTTTTTTTTCATGTTGCAATCCGACCTCACAACCTCCTGTAAGATGATTACTGTCCCTCAAAAGACGCCGTGGCTCATGACTGGGCAAACTAGTTAAATCCAGTATGAAATTGTGTGTTTAAATAATATGTTACAGAAGAACATTTATATATGCTACACGGCTCCCACAGGACAGCTGCTCATCCAACCTCCTCTTTGCTTCATAAATAAGTATATGCCCATATCTTGCTGTGTCAGTCCAGTGTGTGTGTGTGTGCATTTGTGAGGGTGTGTGTGTGTGTGTGTAACTGTGACAGATGAACATGGACTAGTGTATGAGCAGAGTGCCTGATGACAATGACAGGACTTGATGAGCAGATATAACCCACTGCTGATGCCCTGACCATATGGATGGGTATTGTTGTGCCTCCCCCTCACTACCACAGATGGTGCCTGCAGCAACACAACACAACAAAACCTAAGCCATTGTTTTACCAGTAGCAATCATAATAAGGGGAAGAACAGGAGAAAGAGAGGAAAAATAATTACTTCTGCACCCAGGAAAAATCTGTCCTCCTTCAGAGCTGGTGTCCAGAAGGGCAGATTCCTGAGAGAAAGCAGCCAGAATGGTTGTTGGTAATTGACTGATATGGTAATGAGTGCCTAATTATACCCGGTAGATGGGCGCAGAGGGCCGCCTACACACTGACTGCCCCGTGACCCGCTTTCTGACGAACTGTCACTTCATCTCCCCACATCACTCAAGGGCTTATCAAATATGACCCCAAAATAGACAAGCAATAATGTACACACACACACACACACACACATACACAGGCCCTCTCGGACACACACACAAACATATGCACGCACACATAAACACACACATGCCCACACTTTCACACATACACACACCAATACGTACAGTACACTTGCAGGCATGGTGCACATACACACAGCCATATGCTTGCACACACTCTAACACTTAAGTGGGTGTGTGTGAACACAATGACACACACGCGTCCTCATAAGAAATCAATGCATACAGTGAAGAAACCAGGAAGTCATGGGTAAAATCAGTGTTGTCATTATAAAAGCCCTTATTGTTGTTACCGTTCAGCCAATATTTCTCCTCCAAGACAGTTCATGTATACTGCAGTCGTACTGAATAGCCAATCTATACCAGCCAATTTTCAGCATCTTTACAGCTGTGTAATGACAGTCCTGTCACTCCCTGGACTGGATCTTCTGCTGTATTATGGCTATTTAAACCTATTGTTTAGCATGATTACCATGCATCTGAAAGGGATATGATATATTGGGTATGGATGATAGAAAGATGTAGGATTGTAACAGTGTATCTGTCACTTCATGTCCAATGAATAAATATATGTATGCTGCTTAAATGCAAGCCTATAATATAATGAAGCTTTCTGCACACACACACACTGTATGGTTGAGATGTAGTAACACGCAGAGGAACCCTTTTTTTTAAACATTAAACAAAATCATTTTTTATACACATTCATTTAAATCCCGTGTGACTGTTTATAATACATTTCTATAGCCTCACATCTAGAGTTATTTTTGACATTAATGTGAATGTTGTGCAAACTGACTCAGCAGGAATGTCAAATTAAAAGACCTCTTGACCAATAGGGATTCGAACTGTATCAAATCCACAATGGCCTGGTGATATTGGCTGACTTGATAAGATGAAATTTTAATGCCCACAGGGAAAGAGTTGTTGCAGCTGAAAATTGTATTAGGATCCCGCTGGGAAATAATAGACATAAACAAGAATCTAGAAAATTGGGGCTATATATATATATATGTGTGTGTGTGTGTCTGTATGTGTGTCTGTGTGTATGTATGTAACTGACAATTTAATCATTTAGAGCATGTATATTTATGGGAAATATGGGAGAGGTTATGGGTTAATGGTTCCCCGTATTTCATACTGCATGTCAATATTTTAACATTATTTTCATCTATATTTAAATATACAAGTACTTCAGTATTTGCAATATTTCACATATAGTAAATATTCTCAGCCTAACAACCACATAATAATGCTTTAAACAGTATCAATATTTATGCAGTTAGTAACGATGTAAGAGATATGGGAATCTGAGGAAAGTAGATAATATGTGAATTTGCAGCAGGATACATGATGGACAAATGTGAGCTTTTTTCACAATATGTATATAATGGCTCCTTGAGATGCCAGGCTGTAACTGTGCAAATCAGTGATTAAAGAAAATGCTCATGATGTTGACTTGGATACAGATAAAGTTATTTTTCTGACCTTTGAATTGCAGAAAAACTAAGTAAATAATAAACAAATTAGCTATTAAATCAAGTTTGATTCTGGGTTACTTGGTGCTTCAGTTAATTACAGAGGTGTGTAATTTTGATATAACATGGTCAAATGGTGCTCACTAATTCAGTCACATTTTAGGACTGAAAATATCATATACATAAACATGCTACAGCAGATGAAATGTTGGATTATACAAACTTTGTGTGCATGACACCTTTGATGACATTTAAATATACACATTTTACTGTACATTGTTACCTGCTTGTAGCTGAGTGTGTATAAGAAAGTCAAATTAGGAGTGAGGGATGTGTATGTACGACTTCCTGTATGTGCTCATGAATCACAAAATCAATAAGCAGAGCCCTGTTTATAATTATGCGCACTTGAGCACAGACCTCCTTAAAAATTTGAAGTCTACCCATGCATGCTTTCAAGCAATTATAAAAACATTTCTCCTTATAAATAAAAGCACAGATCAACTTAAAAATTTGAAGTCTACCCGTGCATGCTTTCAAGTAATTATAAAAATGAGACCCAAAGTTTTCCATGAGGACAAATACAGTTTTTAGGTGCTTCAGAGGAGGACTTCTGTCAGAGCTCAGATTTGTATTTTCATGTGTTGTACATTTTTGAGTACTGCGTTTTACTGTGCACATTGCATAGGTGAATTATGTTTTGCACTGTTACATACATCATAAGGGAAATACAGCACTCATATACCAGGTTGACTCTATACATGCACATAGCAGGAAGTATCTTAGTGATTTTCTAACTTTAGTTGCAAAATGAACACATGAATCAAATATTTTGTTTTTAAAGTCACTCTAGTTTCACTCCACACACAAACTTTGAGCAGGGGTTGAATCCAGGTTGCATTATAGTCATGTCTCCCTCACATAATCCTTTTGTGCTGTGAAAATGTAATTCTCTCACTTTTTTCTGCGCATGGAGCACGTTTGCATTTTAAAATTTCATGGATATTTGAAATCATAACAAGCCTCTTGCCTGCAACTTTAAAAGGGAAGTGCAGAGCGTGTTGCGAAGCATGCTAATAAAGTAATGCTTCATATTTAACACATTATCAGTTCGGGGAATGCTCTTGATTGCGAGTTAGGAGGCTGATGACTAGCATTCGAAAGTTGAAACTGACAAACACTGAGATACAATTTGCCATTTTTACAAAAAAAATAAAAAAATCTTCCCATGATGCTTTGGTGATGTGTTGCTCATGGTTTTCATACCATTCATAGCAGATAAACAGGCAGACAGAGGGATGGGAAGTGGTCAGGCAGGAGGTTGACTGTCATGCAGTGTGATCATGTATCACTGGTCAGCACGCTGGGTCAGACCCTGTGAGCAGGAGTCCACACTGAAGGCCCAGCCTCCAGATGGCCTTGGCCCAACAGGTGGTCTCTGGACGGGGGCTGGGCTGAGAGGTCTGACATCTGCCGTCCACAGCCAGCCCTTCACACACACACACACACATTTTGCAATACAGCAAAGTCTGCGGCAACACCTTTTTTTCCCTGCTCCATGTTTCTGGTGTAGTGAGATCTCAGGGCCTCGGGGCTCAGTCTGCTACTGTCTGTCTGTTTCCTCTATCAGATTTCACACTCATCTCACACATCTCAGCTCAGTATGGGTTCATTTCCATAGCTCCGGCTTCAGACAATGACAACAACTGATTAGCATGTATTGTGTGGCCTTGGATTGTGAACCAGCAAAGAATGAATATGGATATGATGTGTAGGCCTTTTGTTTTAGCGTCGTTTTATTGTGCTCATAATCAGAGTTCATTGTATCTGTTTGTGCTCTACCACCGCAGCAGTAGTGTGAGCAGCCCCGCGCTTGTTAGTTTACTGATGTTTGTTTAATTGCTCTTTCAAGAGTGTGCTGCACAGGAGACATGCCTCATTGGTAAAAACCAATGACTGTAAGGTAAAGACTCAATCCCAAGGAAGTGGGTTTTTTAGTGCTTTCACAGGAAATCTGGCAACTTATTGGCAGTAGCTTTCAACGACTGGTAAGTTGAAATCGTTAGGGGGAGATTGCTTTCTATCTTGGTTGCTCTAAACGCTCAATGGATGCTCATTTCGGTTCCAACTTTCTTTCCTGCCACGAGAAACCGATCTGGTTTCGGGAGGAGAGAAAACAGCAGAGAAAGTGCGAATTATGTTTGGCACGCGAAGAAAACAGCCTGGTGCAATAGCTCTGTGTTTTACAAACATGTTTGTTGTAATAGGCTATTGCATCATCAAATGAATGATACAGTGAAGGCAATGATAATCTGGCTCAGGGATAATATTAGCTCATTTACTGATTGCTCTGTATACTATATACATATGTATTGCATCAAAATAGTATGTTACTTTCATTAGTTTTCATCAGCTTTACAGATGTAAGAGCAAAGTCTAACAGTGTGCTAACATTGTTTGATAGGCTGGAGAAGAAACAGCATCACTTGCAGCCAATCCAGTTGAGATTTTGGTCAATTTCCCAACTGTACTTTGAACATCGGGTGTTCAAATTAAAATAGCTGGCCCAAATCCAGATCCCAATCTGTGGTAAATGCTCGTGGCTAGAAAACATCTACACTTTAACCCTCAAATCTCCAGTAATCATAGATAATGAGAAAGTAATAAAATTGCACATAAATAAAAACAGGTCACTTGTGGATATTTTCAATTGTATTTCCCTTGATTAAAAATAATACTTTAAAAAAAAAATGCAGCGCTATCTGAAAGCTAGTCAGATGTGGTTAAGCTAAATTTACATTTTTTTTTTTTTTTAACTTTTGAACAAAATGATTGCAATAATGTAGCCTGATCTCGGCCTTATCAGAGACTGCTTGTAATATTCAGTGCTCCTCTACATCCTCATGTATCAACATATTTATGAAGATAAAGGATTACTGGAATAAATATGAAGTGTTGATTTATGGGTTCACAATCAGTATTTTTTTTCTTTCATCTTTTTGTCGAAATGCTTCATTTGAGAAGCACATCACATTCTTGAATCTATATTTAATCGGCTTTCAAATATCTTTGAGTTTTACTGTAAATCATTTGCAATGAAATCTGCACTGTGTGGCATAAAGAAATCTGACACTATGATTACAGCCTATAATCACAGTATTTATCATTCATAAGACTGAGATAACATTTGTAGTGTTTTTTAAATGTAGAAAGTCAGAAGACATGGAATGCAATTATCTTCTGGAAAATAAAAAAGTGGTTAAGAAAACGTTAACGGAGTTGATTTATTTACCAAACACCATTCATGTTTACCTTCAGCTGACTGGTCTATAGGTGTGAGCTCATATGGCCACATGAGTGCATACTGTACACTCTTTCTCTCTCTCTCTCTCTCTTTCTCTCTCACACACACACACACACACACAGGGTGTAAGGAGCTGACAACAGATGATGGGGACTATGTTACATATGTGTATGTGTGTGCATGGGAGAGGTCTCGTTAGCACCATACGTGTGTGGCTAAATTAGTCTGTGTCTCCTCTATCTCTCCGTCACACCTGCTCTCAAACCCTGCAGCTGTCACCAAGCTCTGTCAACCAGCACAGAAACCCTATCTATCTATCTATCTATCTATATATCTATCTATCTATCTATCTGTCTGTCTATCTGTCTGTCTGTCTGCTTGTCTGTCTGTCCGTCCATCTTGATCGCTGAGCTATTAATCCCCTGGCATACAAACTGTTAATCCCCTCTTTACTGGGCTTCATTAAAGTGCGTAGGGGACAGTGGTGGCGGGGCGAGGAGGCTTGAGCAGGGGGTATTGACAGATGGCATATGGATTGTGCTCTGTCAAGCCACAGGCAGGGAAACAGGGCAGAGGCAGCACCAGGGTGATCTTACTGCCGAGATGCTGCCGTGCCCTTCTGAGTGGAGCAGCACCCAGAAGTGCCGGCCTGAGCTGGACTGGGTTCTTCCTGTAGTCCCTTTTGCTCTCCGTGATCTGGTTACTCTGCCTCCATGCACAGTGAAACTGACTTTTTTCACCTTGTTAGCTAATTTTGCATGTCATAATGTGCTGTAATTTAGCAATACATGCAACAAAAAAGCACATTTTTATTTATTTTCTTGCATCTTTACATCAAAAGTCATACATGACCTCCTTGGAAAATTAGGTAGGTTTGGTCATTGCTTCATCAAATACTACAAGGTGTACATAAAAACATTGGCCATTAATATTACAGTAATAAAACCACTTTTAACTCCTGTTATTCAAACTGAATATCAAGTACTGTTATTCAGTTGATTTACTCGTCTCTCCAACAGCCTGTTTTCAACTTGGAAATACATCAAATTATGGGAGCAAAATGCCCATAAATTGCCATTGTGACTTTAAACAACTGTCCCTTGCTCCCTATTCATGCTCCTTCATATATTCATGCTGCCTTTCTCCCCCTGGTGTGTTAAAGTGCTATTCCTCTTTGCTCATGTCTTTCATGTCTTTATTCTGTCATTTCATTAACCATCATGTTATGCCCCGCCATGTCTTTTATTTTTTATTTTTTGAAAAATTCAGCGCAAAAGGAGTGCGAAGGGGGGCAAATGGAGCAGGATAAAAGAGGACAATGGAGAGCAGAAGTGAAGGGGTGAGAGGTCACGTGGGTCGTGACCCTGCTGGCCAGTTAGTATTAACCTGGTCTGTGCTGCCACCATCTCAACAGCTTGTCATCACTCGTTAGGTCATCTCCATCTGCCCTCTGATTCAGCCACACACAGGCGGCATGCATGCTACAAGGAAAATAAATGATGCTTGGATGATAGAGGAGATGCATTTCTTCTGTCCTACTTCTACTTCTTCTTTATCTTTTCTCTCCATTACCTCGCTCTTTCTATCTTTGCTATTTTTACACGTATGCTAACTGACACGGTGTAAACCCTCCTTCAGTGTACAAGCTGGCTCCCAGAGCCTGCAAAGACCTTCACAATATTGCTTTTGAACAGGGTCCAATAAACAAACAATTACAAGAGAGGAAGACATATCAGGCTGAATTGCTTCACGATGGCGAAGCGTTTAATTTCTGATTTCACAGTCCTCTGGAAGAGGGGACAGGGGGCCAAGCCAAACAGCTCTCACTTTCCCAGGAATACACCCGCACACAAATGTGCACTCACACACACACACACAAATGTTATTTTCTTGCCCTAGTGTTCTTGAACTGCCTGTAATTGTGTTTCATAGTCCGATGTCATGGCTCCCAATTTCAATTTAATGTATAGATGTAACGCGTTGTGGCCTGAGGAAAACATCCATCTCTATCTGGGTTTTTACATGCTGCTCATAACTGAATTGCATTTTGAATAATTCAATTTATAGCCATATATAATCACTACATATTGTGGAGAGTGACCACAGTTTCAATACCCAACTAATGGATTGATTCAGTTATAACAGTGGCCTGGAGTAAGTAGTTTTCCAACTGGCCTGACCGCAGCGTAGCCATAAAGACCAACATTAAGCTACACACAGATCAATACACACCGCTGGGGGAGGATGTTTTGGTGTGGGATGTAACGGTGTTAGCTGTAAGACGGTGAGGAGGCCATTCTCATGTGAAAGTTAAATGTTTTTTTCTCCAGTGAGCTGTCATATATTTCATTCAAGCCCTCTTTCCTGGTCTGTGAGCTGCTTTCATATCCTTTTATAGCTTTTTAATTACACCAGCCTTGGATATATTATTTGAATGTTTCATAAACCATCAGGGTTTTTAATGTTTTACCCACTGTAATTGAAGATATCTATAGTAATATGCCAAAAGTTGAATCCGTTAGCCAAATATCTGACTTTGTTCTCTCATCTTAATAACAATTAATAATGGAATAATGCGATAATGTTTATTTCAAGAGTAGGTGTGGGTTACTCGTGTGCTCATGTATCCCCTCTTTTTCTCTTCTGCCACCTCTCCCTCTCTCCACATACACACACACACACACTCGCATGCCCCCATTGTTCCCATGGCATTGTTCTCAGTGGCTTTGTGTGTATCATTTGCCCCCCCGATACATCTGCCAGCCCCGATCCATTGTTCAGCACCATGCCACACAAACAGGCATCAATTAGGCAGGCTGTCCCTTTCTGTAGCAACGTGATTGTTTTGGCCTGGTCTCCATTGCAGCACCTGTCTCACACATGTTGGAGTCCTTTGATGGGCCATAAATTTAACCCTTGTTCAAATTACCCGTTTTATAAATAGCGCAGGTCATGTTTCTGGAGGGAGTCATCGTCTAATGATTAGTTCAGTTCATTTCCCTATACTGTACAGAATATTAGGAATAACAGCGGGACAGTTTATCTTACATGATCATTTTCATGGGAGTCAAGCGAGGAGTATCATTGGTTTTACACTTCTGAAGAGCTTGCTGATAAATTTTCTATATGTTTCAGTCGCCTGAAGCGATCACTAGTTCGATTACCTCTGCTCTCGAGGGGTTTTTTTAGATCAGAAAGGTCAGTTGTATCAAGAGCTCACTTGACTTGAGTAAAAAGATGTCTTTAGATGAAGTGGTGATAAAGCACTGAATGTTCGAGTTATTAGATTAGGACTAGATTTAGACCAGTTTTTTTGTTTGCCAGTATAATTTCCTGGTCACAGATACATAAAAACAATCTGTAGTGAAATTTTAATTTTTTTGCGCATTTTTTTAAAAATTTTTTATTTTTTTTATTAATCTACTTGTTTGATCATGTTTGTTGTAAATGAATTCTTCATTTACGGGATTTCTGACTGACTGATGCTGACTGATTGTTCTTTTTTTATCACAACAATGGTAAAATTCAAAGGCACAAAATATAATTTATGAATGAGTTCAGCCTAAAATATCAGTATTGCCATCAGCCTTCAAAACCCATGTTGATTGACTCTATATGGGTAGATTTTATATTTGGTATTAACCAGATGAAACAACAAAAATGAAAAGTCAAAAATCAAATAATCATTCCCTTTGGTAATAAGAGTTGTACTATACATGGACCTGTCTCTGTTGGCTCCAAAATAGCTGGATTCAATAGTAAGATATGATTCCCTCTTCATACTGCAGTACTGATTCCACATCAGCACAGATCATATTTTTTCATATAATTCTCCTTTACATTCTGTAGGTTGGATCAGTGCCATACTGTAATATTCACTTGGATTCACTTGGGTTTTATTTGGCTGGGAATTTTGACATATTTATGTTCTCTCAACCCCAACTGCCAGAGAGGTGCAGGAAGTGGTGAGCAGTGATTGGATAATGAAAGCCAGATCAGAGCGCAGGAGGGAATCAATGAATAAAAGAGGAACCAAACAGCACTGACAGCACACATGAAACTCATATGTGTGAATTAAACAATCACAAAACCACAATAGCAAACTCTCTCTACACTGTAAGGAATAATGTTGAAACTGGTCTGACGTACTGGAGGTGTAGCAGACCGTCTGGTCCTTGATCCCCAGCTGCTCTGAGGGTCATGGGGCTCCAGCCAAGTCTTTAACTGGGACCCTTGCTGTGGTTACCCACTGCTTGCTGCTATCACACCAGTTACCTGATTAACCCATGCCAATCAAAGATCAATACTGGATGGGTCAGCATATACATAGATTTTTATATTTTTTCATTATAATGTCAGCCTATAGTACTGTACATATGACAACTTTATTGGGAAATTATTCATCCTATAATTAAACAAAACCTTTTGTTTAATTATGACTTTGTTCAATGAACTAACTTTGATATAAAAACATACAGAAAATAAAAAACAAAAGCTTCGCTTTTAAAGCAATAGACAAATCTACAGAGAGAACACAATTTCATTCTGTTTTTTGAAATGCCAATTTGTAAATGTTTCATGCAAATTTAATGCAAATCCACACTGAATTATACAAATATAAAAATAACCAAATTATAGAAGTGTAGGAGAAGTCACACTCTAAGGTGCCTGTGAAACAGAGGCTGGTGCATATTTCACTTTATTATTAATTTAGTGCACAAATATTGATATAAAACATCTCGGCGGCAGCAGCGTAACACAACATCATTCTATCATTGGTTTCCATATGTCAATACCAACTATGCATTTCAACTGTGTCCACATGGACAGAACAGAAGCAAATATTGTCTTGTGTATGAAAAGATACTGTTAATCTGTTCTCAAACTTCACAGTTTAAAAGAACCGCAGCTAATTAACCACACACCAAAACAGGAATACATTTTAATATTGATTCCCTTATGTCCCCGGTGCATTGTCAGTGTGCACGTGTGTGTGTGTGTCTGTGTGTGTGTCTGTGCATGCATGCGCGCGTGTGTGTGTGCATGTGTGCACGCAGGAGTATGATTATGAATATTTTAAGAGCACATTTAACATGGTGAAGCCAGTGCAGGCTCAGGGAGGGATTTGCGCCTACTCTTCAGCTAATGACCCCAGGCGCTTCCAGCAAAGCTTCTTCATATTTTAAAGAAAGTCGATAGAGCTGCAGCCCAGTCAGCAGCATTAAGATTCATACAGACGCCACAGGGACCCTGAAAAAATTAATAACACGCGTGTCTAACAATCCTTCCTGCGATTTAGTGGAGCACCCAAGCTCTCTGCCTGAAATGCAAAGTGGTAATGAATACACAGACAAGATAAATTCTGAACACGCACCCCCCTACCCCTCAAGTCAATGCACAAACACACTCTCACTCCTTCCTTCATCTGCCCCATCCCACAAAAAACACACTCATCACCTGCCTACACCCCTGACCAAAAGTATCCAAGTACACTCGTTTCACCACTCTACACTCTTCAGATTTTACAGCCCACTTTATCTCTTTTCCCCGCTCTCTACACCGCCGCCCACCCCAAAACACACACACACAAACACACATTTTCTTAAAAAAACAAAACAAACAACAACAGCAAAAAAAAACAAAAAAAAAACGAAGTAGAACAAATTCAAAGGCTCTTAAAGACTCAAGGTGTAGTGCTACTGCACAAAAGCTTTCTTTTTTTCACTTTGACTGGCTGTGATGAATTTTTCAAGACATCTGCAGATGTGCAGAGGCATTGACAGGTCCTCTCACTGCAAGGTCAACCATTGTCTAGAATCCATCTTGGCAGCTCTCTCCTTGTTTACAGTGTGCCAGAAGTGTTCACATTGTGCGGGTAGCACTGCAGGTAGGAGCACTTCCTGTTGTCCTATCAGGCAAAGGAGTTCCATCAGGAGTTGGGAGCTAAGTGCATGCACGCCTTGTGTTTGTGGGTGTGCATGTGTGAATGTGTTACAGGGAATTTGCCGGTACGGTGCTGGTTTGAAGTGTGTGTAAATGCTTAGAACAAATTTGCAATATTAAAAGTGGGAGATGCCCTGGCACTTAACATGCCTGACTAATGGTATCATTGTGATTTTGACTTCTTGGGTTTGAATTGAATTGAATTTGAATTGTTTTGTGCATCCCTCTAATGAGATATTCTTTCACTCTATTGTCTGAAAAATACAAATAGGAATACCTAAGAATACTGAGAAAAGTATACAATAATAGACTGAGGACTGAAAAACAATACACCATCTTCCTATCTAAAATGCAGTGGATCAAGTCAGTAAAAGCATCATCATTTTGTAAACCAAAATCTTAAGTCGGCTACTAACCTTTGAAAAATACAAGAAATTGCTTTGGATTTGTCATTCTGTCAGCGTAGGCACCACTTTTTTTTTCATTTCAAAACAAAACCATTCATTTCTTTATGGAACAATCTTAATAAACCTTTACTCAGCGCGGCATTGAGTGCAAACTCTGCAAGGACAGCCTCTCGACAGTGTTTTATGAAGCAGATAGGTACTGTACTGCCAGTAGACGACTGAGTGTACAATGTCTGTCAGCACAGCACTGCAGCAGAACTGGTAGGCTCTGCCCTTCCTGGGAGGCTAGACAGCATATGGCACCGTCTCCTAGTGAACAACACACCACCCAAGCAGCCCGGCAGCCTCAGACTGTGTGTGTGTGTGTGTGTGTGTGTGTGTGTGAGCGTGCGCGTGTGTGTGAGATGGAGCATAATAGATGGCTAACAAATTTCAAAGCAAAAACAGAAAAAGTAAAAGCAAAGGCATTTATAAACTGAATGAAAAAATGTGCAAAGAGGATGTATTGTTCTAGTGACTTAAACAGACAATCAGACAATATAAATATATGCAAGGCTCTCATAGACATAAAAAAAAGACAGGAATCACATTGCCCGCACTGGATGTTAAACCAAAGAATCATAACTTACATCTGGCTGTAATATAGTATTACCACATGCAGTTCTGGCATGTTTTTTGAATGAGATACCATAACCCTTCAAATTTTCAGAACCAGGGACAGAGTGTGGACAGAGTTATCTGGTTGAGTTAGATTTGGGGGCAGACGTCCTGATTGTCTGTCTCGCAGAATAGTTTCCATTTCCTTGTGTGGGAGTTAAAAGGGAAAGAAGGGAATCAATAAGTCATTAGTGGAAAGCCATCAAAAAAATTCCGGAGAGATCTAAAGCCTTTTATAGCCAGTGGGTCAGGAAGTTGGGTATCATCCATTTAGGCTGAGTTACCTTAAGACTACAGTTAAATCAACCTCATTCTGTCCATTTGACCAAGCTCTCTGCCTCTATTATTCAGAGCAGGGAGGTGTAAATTACAATAACAAGGTGCAAGCATATTCGGATAACCCTTAATGTTATACAGCGCCCGTCCCAAGTGACTGTGGGTGACATTTTATAAATGTCTGATGGAGGAGCATCTCCACTGACTAATTTATCCGTTCTCTAAGCAGCTCGAATCCAAGATCCCATGCCAACCCAAACAATTGAGACCAGATCCACAGCATATAGCCACTGCAAATCCCCTGGTGGAGACGCCTCTCTCTTAGGCCATGATGAGTGGCTCATATAAGCAGCTCATCAACAGCCTGTTTGCCCATATGTGCCTCACACCCCAAGGTCCCCAGTGGGTCCTGGCTATGTACAATGATACCATCTCATCTGCCAACATGGACCACTTGGAAAGCCCCCAACACCTCTTCTGGTTGTCCTATTCTGCCCTCACTGGCTAGTGCTATGATCTGCACAGATAGTGTAGCCAGTCTGTCCATCAAGTCAAGTGCCAATTCCAGGGTTGGTGGCCACCAAAACGCACAGAAGGACACATTCAGAGTCAGAGAGGTGTGGTGATGCATGAGGGGGGAGAGTCAGTGAGGACATGTGAAAAAATAAACTGAAGTCATATGAGGGCAAACCATTAATTCAGGCATATACTGTCATACAATAAACATGTAGAAAGTGCATACACAGATATAATCGAAGACAAGCTTGAAGAACACACACTTCCCAGCATATCTTCCCCCTTCTGATAACTAAATTTAGCTGAAGGACTTCCCTGACAAAGAGCAGGGGGAGGAGAAGCAGGAACATCATTTTGTTAAATCGCTAAGGTGTGATTCCTTGGGGCCGGTATTGATGATGGCATATGCTGTGGGAAGCAGACACGCAGACAGACAGGAAGACAGGGTCCAGTGTCATATCTGCAGTGTGTGTGTTTGCAGGTCCCGCGCGGCGATGATTCGCTTATCCCCCTGCCACAGCACATATGTTTGGGACATGGAACAGTTGGACGTGGCCGAGGGCTAAAATGGGTCAGACTGACACAGATGGAGAAAAAAACTCCCACTGGGTCACTGTCAGATGACTAACACCCACAGAAAAGAATGAGAGAGTGAGTGAGACAGAGAGAGAGAGAGTGTATGTGTGTGCATGTGTGTGTGTGTGTGTGTGTGTGTGTGTGGCATTGAATTTTGACAGATATTATCTGCTTGCCAACAATACATCTTTTGAAACAAGGCTAGAAAATTCACGACACCAAAACAAGACTTGAAATTCAAACTGGGTCATGAAGCGCTGGAGCAGCCGGGGGCAAATCCTGAGCACCAAAGAACGCCAGTGGATGCCAGGAATTATTAACATAAAATACAGCTATGTACTTTTATCAACTTCTCCCCTTCATGATCTGTGGTTTCCCATCTATGTGTAACGCAGAGCTCGCAAAACAACTAAATAATTTGGGCCACCCTTCATGTTGACAATAAATGTCATAACATATAATAAACACATTGTATCATTTCTACATAAGTGAGTGCCGCTATCAAATTTGGAGGGCATAACTGCTGACATTTGGAATAAATGAAAACCTTTGGGAATTGCCCTTGTAATTTTGCATGTGGGGGATTTCTCGAAGACAAATCACTCAACAAAGCTGGAGAAACCAAACACATTTTTGGACAGATGGGAAGGAGTTGGCATTGCAGGGTTCTCAATAATGAAAGGGGATCCAGATCATCCAGACAATGTAGAGGGTATATTCTGTGCCAAAAGGTCAATAAGGATGCCTTTGAAAACATCGGTCATGAAACAAATCAAAATTTTGTAAAAGTATCCATCATCTCCTCAAATTCGAGCTTCCAGAACGCAAGACTATATATGATTTGTTTGTGGGTAAATCTCAATTCATCGCAAAGATGCCATTGGAAATTCTTCTACAAGGCTGCAGATCATCTCCAGACGTGCCTCTACCATTCCAGTTGAGTAATCCATGCTTTCACAGCTAAAATGTATTCAAAGCGCTTCAGGGAAATGTCTTTGTGTGTCAAGGCATCCATTAAAAGTGGAATGTGAAGTAATAACTGCAGAGTTGAAAGGTTACCCATTCATTTGTTCATTATCAAAATGGGAAGGGAATTCCTTTCAGTGTAATCCTCAGCGGCCTTTTCATCTTGATTGTCAGCAGCACTTTGCAACACATGTATCCTTCATCTTTCACCTCAAATGAACCGCGTCATCACCAGAGGACAAACAAGTCTCACTGCGGCGAGATGCATGCTCAACAGTTATGTTGTCAAGCATGCATTAGTATGTGGGTGGCATGTGCTCTGTGAGGCAGTCATATGTTTACAGTGAATCTCTTGGATGAAAGTCAAGTTTGCAGCTGCAGCCTCGGAATAATTCATTGCTCTCCTTTTTACCCGGGAGGAGCCACAGGTAGTTGATGAAGTGGCAGTGCCAAGACTCCCAACTGGCGAAGACGAAGCGCAGCTGCCGGGAGTCAGCGCGGCCAGATGCCGCTGCTGACGTACCATGTGTTCCAAGCAGGGCAAGAGTGTGTTTGTGTGTGTGTTGGGGTAGGAGGGGAGAGAACGAAGCGCTTGCCAAGACATTCTCACATTGATGCCAACCTGACACATGCTCTAGTACTCCCCACGGTTTGTGTTCCCAGCTCAGTCTCTCTCACACAGATCTGTGGGGGGTCCTCTCTTTCTCTTTTCCTCAGATGCGGTCCTTTGCCAGCCAAGATGGGAGTTGGCGCCTGCTTGCGGCCATCTTGCCCATCAGTGGTGGGATCCTTTTAGGTGGTGTTCGCTGAATGGCGTGTTGGCAGCAGGCCGTTGTACCAGAATGCCAGCTTTTGCTCACTAGGTAGCATGTCTGATCGTATCTCCTCCGTAAACATAACCACAACTCCACAAAACCATATCTCCTCCTTCCATCCCTGACAAACAAACACACGTTGTCCCCCAAACCCTCCCACCTTTCGTCCATCCGTGTGTCTCCAGTAGCTCCAAATATGTCTCTGGATGGCTAAAATCCCACTTTCTGTATAACGCATGTCAAAAATATGGCCAACTTCCAGGAACTCGGTCCAAAAATGGGGTGTCTGTGACCGATTCCCTTTCGTCAAAATCGACATTCGATGATTTTAAGGTTGTATCCATAGAATGCACAGCAATGCCATCTGCATCAGAAAAGACTGAAGACTGTGCAAATGTCCTACAAATAAAGGATGCTCTGTGGAGATTATATAGCTGCTGGGGTAGTATAGCATCCCCTTGAATAGCGTTTTCCCTACGAATGGGAATGAGTGGTCTTTGGCGATACTACTCCTGAGAACGGAGGGGAGTTCTCTGAAACAAAGGCTCCAATTTCGTTAGGAACATGCCATCCTCGTTTGCAGTGTAGGGGGTTTGGGGAGGGAAAGTGAAAACTTTTTGAACGAGTGCCATGTCTGTACCATTCTCTTATCTGAGGCCCGCGACTGCCAGCTGGCGGCTGAATGTGCCCACTTGCACTGTGTTGATGAAGCCAGCCAAGCTACTTGGCACGCTGCATAGTAGAACTGGCAAGTCATCTGAAGCCAAACACAGCTCCATGTGGGGTAGCAGCATATCCACCACACTCTATATTTCCTTGTCTCCGTCTCTAGTGACCAGCCTCTCCACAAGGTTTGCAGGTTCTCACAATGGGGTGAGTATGAGATTTTGTCAGTTTTGACAGTATGACCAGATGTAACCAAGCTCAGTCAAGAACAAGATGATGACCGGCTGCAATAATGCAATTTATGCTGATAGGCTTATAATTTACTATTTTACAAACAAACTATAAGCCTACATGGTGTATTAAAACTTGTAAGGCTGTTTGGAATGACTATATTACACTTTTGCATGTCCCTTGCATTTAAAGTAGATCAGATAATAGGTCACTAAAGAAGGAAATTAACCCTAAAAGAATATAAAAATAGAAAAAAGGGAAACTTACCGAAAAAGACAAAATGTAGAAGAAGAAGAAGAAGAAGAAGAAGAAGAAGAAGAAGAAGAAGAGGGAAAAAGATCACTTCTCATAACATATGCATTGCATTTCATGTCTTTCATGTTGTGAAAGGCGGGGAAATAAAATACATACTATTGCATTAAAGTAACACAGGAGGATGCCCTAAGACTAAAATAGATATATTTAGGAACTGAGGAATAGACTAAACGCGCTTTAGCAGAACTGCTGAAACAGCATTTGTTGCTATCCGGAAGATTAGTTCCGTTGCACCGTCCTTCACTGTGAGAAGTACCGGCTTTTCTTAGGTAAGGTGAATTTGACTATGGACAGATGAAAATAGACCGGAGAAGGGGCTAATATATAAGAATTATACATACAGGCTATTATTTACGGGGGCGGTTATCACTATTTTAGCAGTCAGTAACGTTATTTGTGTTACTGGCGGCTTATTTCGCTACAAATGACATTGTCAGGAACCCAAACATTGCAAATCAAGTTATAACTGCCATTTCTTATATCGTAATGCTAATGAGCAAGTCAGATTAGATGTGTATTTACTCCTGTACTGTTAACATTTATAGCAATAAATAAATAACACATATTGTCGGCAGTAGGCGACAACACCTTCAGAGCTCATCTCTGACATAACTTAGCTCGAAACTATTTAACTTTTCACTGTTAAAGTTTAACTGTTGAACTGTTAGTTATCTCACAGTCATCACAAACAGGGTAAATACAAGGTTTGGTCTTCGGTTTTTCAGTGGAATCACAAAGCAGCTACAGGCAGAGACACTCTTCATTTTTAAGTAATACTGAATATTTTTAAGTAATACTGAATACTCTGACTTACTATTTACTATTTTGAAAAGTAATGAAAGGCACCAATACATACAGCCACATACCTTCAAATGACTTTGTGTGAGGTAGAGCAATGCTGAATAAATAAAAGTGAATTTAAAGATGAAGTGTGCGTTTTTGGTTTATACTCATTCTTTTAGGCTGTTTGTCATTGTACAGCAGGTGTTGATCTCTGCATGTTAAATAACACCCAGCATGCCCTTTTGTCCTCCAAATCAACAGAAGTCCTCACTTAAATATGAAGGGATACAAGAGGAGGAGGATGGAACCATCGTGAGGATCAAACTTTATAGCCCACATTAGAGGCTCTCAGCAACTATTTCTCAAACCATGTTGTTAGGGCTTGCTGCTGCACGCCGCTCTGTGACGTGGACTGCCCCTCTTTGCCGAGCTATTGTTGGCAGCAGTGGTTGCCATTCAGAGCCGGGGCAATGGCAGTTGGAACATTTGGTTCTCAGGAAGTCTTACACCACCACTGCAAGCAACAGATGGACCACAGCTCCATCATCATGGAAAAATCAGAAGCCAGTTTTCACCAGAGCTCCAATGTATGGAGACAAGTTGGCGATCATAGACAGCTGTGGCAGCTACAGCTACAAACAGCTGTATGCTAGCAGCTTAGGCCTTGCAGGTAGAATCAGTAGTGCTCTCAACTTGGACTTTGGCGGCCTGGAAGGAAAGCGCATCTCCTTCCTGTGTGGTAACGATAGTTCGTATACAGTGGCACAGTGGGCTGCATGGATGTGTGGCGGGACAGCGGTGCCGCTATACCGAAAACACCCACCATGCGAACTGGAGTACATCATCTCTGACTCTCAGACTTCACTGCTGGTGGCAGGGCATCCCCATGCTGACACCTTGGAGCCGCTGGCACAGAGCCTGGGGCTTCCATGTCTGACACTCCCACCTACCTCCAGCCTGGGCACTTTAGAAGACACGGAGATCCAAAAGAAGGAGGCTGCTATTACAGACTGGGCAGAACGGCCTGCCATGATCATCTATACCAGTGGCACCACAGGACGACCTAAAGGAGTTCTCCATACTCACAGCAGCATCCAAGCCATGGTAAATGTTGTCAAGATTCCTTTGCTGTCTATTACAGTATTACTAGAATAGGGAGATAAATCCAAAAATGTTCCATATACATGTTCATATTCAAACACCATATTACCAAAAGATTTACAGCTACTGATAGATTTCATACAGTGAAGACAGAGATTTTAAAGGCTTTCTTCCCCAACTCCATTTGAACTTTAGTGTCAGTTAACAAACATGAGACCTGAGACCTCAGATCATATAGAGCTTGACGATTCTGAGTAATATAGACACATAAGCATGAGTGATTTATATGGCAATTTCCCAAAATTGCCATATAAATAAAAACAGGCCAATGGTAGTAGCCGTAAGATTGCAGGTATGTTTTTGGATGCAAGAAGTGTTGTAGACAGCCCGCACAACACCTCACCACACCTCCATACCAATATCTGACCCACTGATTGGCATCATTTTGCTTTTGTTCCAGTTGAGCTGTCTGAATAATCAGCCAATTTATGTCATTAGAGATCTCCCGAAGAGTTTTCCTGTAGATTTTCCAACAAAAATTGACCTACATGTCCAATAGAGTGGAAAATTAGATCACTCTGCAGAGCTTCATTTGTCTCTGGTTGGCCCAGGGAAGTGATTGAGTGAGAGACTGAGTGAGTGATTAAGTGAGTGAATCAGTTGGTAAATCAGCGTTCCTGGGAAGCTCCAACATCAGATTGATGTGATAGAGGAAGCCTGCTTCAAGAAAAATAAAAGAAATTCTCAATTTGAGATTGGGTTGATCATGTGGTCCTCTCTCCCTCCCTATTTTTTTCTTTTTCTTTTCTTTTCTTTTCTTTTATTTTCTTTTCTATGTCTGTGTGTGACTGAGAATGTGTGTATTTTCATTTGAGGGATTTAGAGTTGGTATTACATAGACTTACAGCATTTCTCCAATTCTGACTTTTTTTTAAAAAAAGATAGAAAGAATGAAAACCAATGTACCATAAATACAATTCCCTAACTCAATAATTGAGGTGCTCTGTGCTCAGGGTGTTTTGTTCATGGTGTTAGTTAAGGACATCAGCCAGGCGGTGAACGATGAGAAACTGCAGACTTTCAACAGAAAAAAATGTTCCGCATTGGCCTTGATGGAATAGTAGATGGTGATGTGATTTCATATCCTGACCTGACATTAAGATCAGTTCTGATCTGTTGAACAGCTCTTTCAAGCTCTTATCTGTTCAATTTACTGTTTCACTTTGTAGTTACAAGTTGTGCTGCTTGTCAATTTTAGACTGCACTTCATTGCCTGTTTGCAAAAAAAATATTTCCCGTCCAAACAGTACTTACTGTTCAAATACATAAATGACAGGAAGTGAGGCTGCAGTGTATTTGAGACTGTTTCTTGTGCTTCAGCATGTAGACTGGAGCTTGAGGACAGTTCAGTTAAGGTACACTATCATGGGAGATGAATCCCAAGGAAGGCCCTGGAGCACTCAGATTATAAATTTATTTACAAGGTGCACGGACTAACATCTTGACGCAGGTGTGTTTTCTTCTCTTGTTTAACTCTGATGTAAAAACACCTGCGCCGAAACGTCTGTGCATCCTGTAAATAAAATTATAATCCGAGTGTTTCCGGGGTCTTCCTTGGGATTCATCTCCCATGACGGTGTACCTTACATAAATGACAGGATAAAAACAGCCATGCCATCTGAAACCTAAAATTTCATGCATCTAATTTGATGCTTTCAACACTGCAGCTAGACTCAGCTAACATAGCCCCTATTCATACAACACATATACATAGAATTAAACACCATATGGCCTCAAAAATCACCACAGAATTGAATAAACATCCCTGTGAAACAGTCTCAACAAAAACCTTGTGTCATGAAATTCACAATGTTGGTATTTATGGCTGGGCTGCCATTTAGAAATCGTATGGTATCCAAGGCCAACACACAAAGACACGTAATCTGACAGATGATTAAGGAGAATAAAACTCAGACCCCTGAGCAGTGGAAAAATGTAATATGTTCCGATGAGTCATCTTGCAACCTTTCTCCCGCGTTTGGATGTTGTTGTTTTTTTGTTTTTGTTTTTTTTTTTGGAGAAAGCCAAACGATGCCTTCAACCCACAGTGTCTGTTTTTAACTGTAAAATATTGTGGATTTGCAACAGTATTGGCAGCCTTTTCGCGGGAGTCACTGGTTACGATGATTCCTCTGTTCTGCTGCCATGTAACAAGGAATTTAAGGGGAATGTAAGGCCAATTTACAGGATGGAGTTCAAACGCTCATTATGTTCCCATACTCCATGATGACGATGCTGCCATACACACTGCTGAACAAATCTGCAGCTGCTTTGACAAACACAAGGATGAAGTCAAACATCTATGTCCAATAGTACAGTGCACACAGTACAGTACAACACCTACCAATGACTGAAGACGCTCTGAAGCCAAAACACGGCCCTCATCAGGGACGTCATTTATTAGATGTAAAAGTGTGTGCTTTTATTTTGTCGACTTCCTTTAAATGGCAGTAGTGCCCCTTGCTGAATTGTTGATTTGTGTAATCCGTGCAGTCTGTTTAATCTAAGTGCCAAATTCAAAGTTGTGCTTATATTGTTTGGTATTGAATGGTGATGAATGGCTTCTGTAAAGGAAAAATCCAACCTGAAACACTTAAACAGTTAAAAAGAAGGCCATGTACCAAGGCCATGTCAAGATATTTTCCCAACATGGAAAACATAGTGGAAAAGATAGTGGAAAACATTTCAACTATCCAATTCATCAACAAGCATAGGTTTACATTGGTTTTGGTTTCCGTTCTTCCAAATCAAAGATTATTCAGTCATACAAGCGAAATCCATCACAGACTGGCCCTGCTCATCCTGTTGACCTTCTCTCTGCCGCTTTCATGATATACTCGTGCATTGGAGAGGAA
Source organism: Holocentrus rufus (assembly GCA_900302615.1). Taxonomy (NCBI): domain Eukaryota; kingdom Metazoa; phylum Chordata; class Actinopteri; order Holocentriformes; family Holocentridae; genus Holocentrus; species Holocentrus rufus. Next base: position 578 of record OMLF01036506.1, on the reverse strand, counting down.
TTCAAAAATTTTTACAGGAAACTGAAAGTGTCACTGATCACTGCTGCAAATGTCTCTCATGGTGAAAGTTAAATGATTCACCTTATCTAAAAAGAAATAATTTGCTAATCCTCATCCCCTTCCTCTCTCTCCCTCCCGCCGCAGGTCCAAGGTCTGGTTTCGGAGTGGGCGTGGTCTCGGGACGATGTCATCCTCCACACCCTGCCCCTCCATCACGTGCATGGCATCGTTAACAAGCTGCTGTGCCCGCTCTGGGTGGGCGCCACCTGCATCATGCTGCCCGACTTCGAGCCACAGAAGGTCCGGTCTGCACTCTGTCTCTGTCTGATTGACTCTCTTGCTCGCACCTTCTCTCTCTCTCTCTCTCTCTCTTCTCTCTCTCTCTCTTGGTGCAGGATATCCTTTATTAACACCCCTGAACAAAGGATGCAGCCGTGCAGGTGTAAGGGTTAGTGTGCATCTATGAAACCTGAGCTAACTCTGACAGGGCTGAGAAGAATTTGGGATTTGGGAGTGAGGGGCCAAGGTGCGATGGGGTTGAAAAAGACCTTCAGCTCTTACTGCGTCAATCCCCTTTT
>OMLF01036504.1:136035-147114 GCA_900302615.1 Holocentrus rufus | reverse complement strand
CAAAACTAGAGTGTGCAACAGGTTCATTTGTCCAAGAAAAAGTAATTGTGAATTGTTTCATGCCTGCTCATTAAGCGTCAAGGTCAGCATCTCTCACCAGCAAAAATAGGGCTGACAGATGAGAAACTCTTAAATCTCACCATCTCAGTATCTCATCTCTCTCAGTGACTGCCAGCTTTCGAGAATCTTCCGCAGCAGAGAGGGTTATATCGTGTCAGTGTTGGAGGTTTATAGGTGACTTCTAGCCATTCCAGGTCTCGTCTTTAGGAATAGCAGGAGCTTTGTAATGCTGTGCTTTATAATGATATGCAGAGCGCTGGGGATCTTCGGGGCAAGATGAGAGTACAGCAAGCAACCAAAATCTATTTATCTTCAAAGCTGCATTTACATCGAAAGTCATTTATCTGCTTACTTTGGCATAGTTGGCTGTTTGTGGCTTTGCCTGCTGTTTTCATCTAACCCTCAGATCTTTGATACGTTACAGTTAACATAATTCAGTGAGATAATTATACATTTTGTAGCTCATGCTGATTGAATCTAAGGTGTTGGAATATTAATCACTGCCGCTTGCTGTTAATATTTTGTGCTTACAAACAAGCATAGCAGAAAGTGCAGGATCACATGGTGCAGGATGAGTGCAAACCTTTCTGCTCAGAGTCTGCAACTGGTATAAATCAAACTTGACCTAAGAATCTGTGCATTTGAGATGAATATGCATGTTTTGACATTAAATCATAGTTAAAAGTGCATGATGCAAAATTGCCAAGGGGTGAGGTTGAGGTGAGGTGAAGTTGGCTATTTCACAATTTTGAAATAAGCACAAAATCTATCAGTGACTGGGGTTGATAATGAGAACCATGCAGACTCAGCCATCAAATTATGTGCTTATTCCAAGGTTTTGGTCAGATGAATCTAAAGAGTCCTCATTTCACACGGACTCTCTGCAAGTTTGCGATGATCCTGCATGGACTAATCTTCATTGGTTTTCTCTAGACATTACATTCTGTAAAACTCTGTGAATAAAGAAAGTTTATGCACATCTGAGAGGCAATCTTAGTGACAGGTGCGTGGGAGCAAGAATGACAGTCTAAAAATACAGAAAACACCTGCACAATGTCTGCCACTGCACATCAACAAATACCACATTTATGAACATTTCAGTTAAGGACCTTCATAAGATATTTATTTTTGAGTAAAACTTAATATTTCCTGTAGTAGTGAATTGCTGACACGGTTGAGACAGTGGCAGAATTTGGTATAAATTTTCCACCTCACATGTCGCCCTTCAGACATTTGTGTTTATACTGCCACCATCACTTCTCACCAGTCAATAAATGTTGTTGTCCTTGTGATGTAATATCCTCTTTATCTGGATTCCTGGCATCTTCATTCACAACAGGTGAAAGAGGGGTTATTTAGACGTACTGCCGGGTGTCTTTTCCATTTCCTCAGCACAATCAAATGACTTTAATCACAAACACTCAACATGTCAAAATGGGACATTTCAGTGACCAATTGTGAACTAATGAGGTGCTTCTGAGCAAAAATCCATTGGTGATTTTGATTTAGAACAGGAAACATGGCGACTGGTGGAGTGTGGAGTGTTTTACAGACCTAAAAGGGAATCTGTGATAGCTTGCCTCTTCTCTTCTAGTCGTAGGGTGTAGCCTATATTATTTTTATGAGTTCACTTACAGGAGAGAAATAAATTATAATATATGAGTAAAAATAAGCTGCTTGTGACATTTTCAGTTAAGCACCAGTCTAGTTATGGCTCTTGGTTTGACCTTTTTATTTATTTATTTATTTATTTATTCCTTGCAGTCTCTTCATTGCTGACTGGTGTGTGGTGGAGTATTGTCTACCTTCTGCATAAATGTTTTAAAGTCCCACTGTTGATTAATTAATAAATGCTCCTGGACTCGGGCAGTAGAAAACAATGCTCTCATTGCTACCATTATATCACTGAATATTACTGATTAAAACACTTATTTAGATACATTTATATCCCCTTCATGTAAATTAGCACATGATCTGTGGTGTTAGAACCAAGTCCCAGGTCTGTATGGCCATGTTCAGTAGATTTTTTGATTATTAAACAATCAAACCAGTATGTAGATTTGTTTATAGAATCCTTTAAAATTCAAAATACAGGTTTACATATATGTTTGACAATATTACATTTATATTTTATCAGGCTCTCCAGAGTGACTAGACATTGACTTCAGTGTCACAGCAAAACAGACTTATTATGTCCTAGATTACCGTCATCACAGAAGTACAAAGAGGATTTATGCATAATATGCAAGTTTTACATATGGAAGTAAGAGTCAGGCAGAAAACATGTTTTTTGTATGACAGGAAGATCTGGTGCAAGTAAAGGAGGAAAGCAGCTGTGAGGGCGACGTGAAAGGTTTCTTGAAGAGGTGAGTTGTCAATTCAAGGTTGAAAGACCGGTGATTTCTATTCAGTCCTGATGCAGGTGGGAAGGGCACGCCATCATTCAGCTGCCAGATGAAGAAGAGTCAGGGTCGGGTGCAAATGTGCTGCAGGGACCATGGCCTGAAGCTGGCTGAAGCTATCGAAATACTAAAAACTACCATTCACTGCAGCTGTTACGTATTAGCAGACATCAGACAGTGAAAAAATGTCTTCAATCTAATCAATTCAAGGCAAAAGTTAACAAACAAATGACGAGGAAGAACAAAATGCTGCACTTTTCATCAAATTTGTCGGTTATCAGTAAATTATGAATTTTGAATTTCAGGAATACAGTTTCCTCATACAATGCCAATAAATCTTTCTTATTATAATATATTTTGCAGTAAGTATAGTTAATATTCCCATGTTTTGGTGTGTAGAACAAAATCCCTACTGAAAATATGAATAGAACTTGCAAGAAACACCAAAGCATGCGCTCCACAGAGGCTTACGAGTTATGTGCTTTGTTTCATGAAAAAAAGTACATCAGCTAACACCAACTAACATTATAACACCATAACTAACAACATCATCTCTGTGAATTTTTGCCTCCCTGTGGCTTTTTGTATGTATTTATGTATGTATTTATGCAAAAGAGTGAACAAAAATATCTCATGGGTGTCTGTTCATCACAGCCCTTATTTTTGGCATTTTTTTTTTTTTTTAAAGCATATGCATATTTTCCATGGGGATTTGCACACCAAATGACAGAGATGTTAATATTGGGCAGACAAAATGACACAAAATGATCACTTCCATTTGCAGCTGCTCCTGCATAAATGTGTCTTTTACAGTATTTTTAAACAGAGACAGCTGTCACTGTTACGTTGTGGGGTTTACAAAACTTCTGTGACAGTTTATATGAAACAACATCAATATGTTCACAAACAAAATGTAATTCACGATCTGTCCTCATGTTCTTTATCTTTTATCATCCAGTCATCCCACCCTATTGTGACAATACATGAGAATGAAGCGCTGATTTCAGATGAGGTAATGTATGAATTAATGTGATTTTGTCTGATGAAGAATTTCTATTTTGCCTGAATTGTTTTTTCATGATCAGTCAGCTGAATTGGGTTCAACTTTTAAAGTGTGTTCAAAAAGCTCTCTGAAAACAAAACGTGGGAGCAACCTGGATGCCATAAAGAGAGGAAGGGACTAAAATTGCTCTTGCTCATAGTGATAGTGACCTCACTTCGTAATCACCTCAGTTGCAACCGATATGAGTAAAGAGAAGATAATCAATAGTCAGAACTCATTTATCGTTGAACTTGAAATGATCTTGTACTGGCACAGTGAACTGAAGCAGAGCTGTCATGACAGTACATCACTATGAGAAAGAGCAGTGCTTTATCTATTCAAAATTCATATTTTTAAACAATATCATTTGAATTTCCACTCCTTGGGATGAAGTGGAAAGTTTTAGCAACTTTTGTAGTTCTCAGTGAGAGCCAACAAGCCGAGCATGTTGAATCAAGACTTAATTGGCCCGTTAAAAATAGAAACCAGTTGGTGGTACAGAGTTGGCACTCCATAAAATGAGAGCTCTCAGAGAAACTTTTGCAGCAGCTTATGCCTCTGTTTTTAACACTGTGCATTATGCCATTGAATACCGCTAATGCATCAATTTTGCTCCTCATTTGTGGCATCTCGTTTTTGAAGCTAAAAATACATTTGACAAAGGACTGGTAAAGGCTGCATACTACAGAGAGACGGGAATGCAAATACACGCGCCGTGCAGAAAAAGAGACAGAAATGTGTTTTGCTACCAAAAAAGGATTACATGAAAGAGACTGATAAGAAACAGGCAGACTTGTGTGGTGGAAAGTAAGTGTGTAGTGGTTGGGATGGTGGATGGGAGAATACATTTAGCTTCAACATCAACAAACAAAGCTCAGTTCCCAACTCAAGCAGAGACTTTTTCTGTGTTAAGTTGTAATTTCTACTTTTTGTGTGCAATCATTTCTAAAACCTGCCCTCAGGGGTTAAGGTTAGATTATTACATTTCACCTGACATCAAGCATAGTCATTAATTTGCCTAAATTGAACACTTGCTAAATTTTTCACTTGATAAACATCTGAAAATGTCCAGTTGATGATATTATCACATAAGTTTGTTCAGTGTTCACAAAATGTGTGTTCACAGCATGTAATCAGCATTTCAGGGTTCATTGTCATTTCACAAAATTTGCTGAGATTGTGTTGACCATTTCATATAAATAATTCATAGTACTGAAAACTGAATTATGCTAAGTGAGAGGTGCAGCTAAAATATCAGTTTGCTTCACCATAAGGGCATATTGAATTTGTTTGTGTCAGTGGAGAACTTTTACATTTCCTGGTCAGTGAGAAGGCATCTATTTCAGCACTGACCAGATAGACATAGCCTGTCTCTACCTGCCTGGGTGGAGAAACTTGATGGCATGAAACATTTAAAACAGGAGGAATAGGTCATTGTGAAGAAGAAAACTTCTCCACAAATATTTATTTTTTTAGAGAGCTCTGAGAGAGCACAGCTCAGGGTTTTATCAGGACGGCTGGTTTGCTCCAAACAAAGTCACTTTATGTGTGTGTGAGCTTTTTTGGATGCGTAGAAACAATCTTTGAAGTTATACAGCTGTGTCTCATGTGTAAATGCGCACAGCAACTCTCTTAATGTGGAGATCGTTTCTGCTGCAGTGGGATCGCTGCAAGACCACCTGCAACCCATCCACGATAAATCACAATATTCATTTTTATGACCCGGCCCGCCCGGTTCGCTGATTATGTGTCCGTGGATTTAACGGCAATCTGTGCATCACTTTTTTTCTGTCTTTTTTACTTTTTTCTGATCCGATCTAGTCCAATGGAGCAAGACAGGGGCGTAGCAAGCAGTGGTTAGAGAGCAGATGGTCGTGCGAACTAGACAATGAATGGGGTGAGGGAGTGGAAGTAGAAGTTTTTCAATCATTGCAACCACAAGAGGTTCTTCCTCATAGATAGCACAATTTTGTTTAGGCTGACAGACTCAGAAGTTTGAGAGATGAGCCGCGGACAGAGACACAGACACACACGTCCAAACGCACGATCTCCTGACAGAGATAATGAATATTGATCACTTTACGTTTCCCCAAGGACCCTTTTGAGGGAAACACAATCTGAAGCAATTTCACTGTGGATTGAAGTCATTTGGTCTCAAAATGGCAACAAATGGGTAGAATGGGAGGTCCTGATTGTTTCTTCCATGCATTCTCCTTTGACCTTTCACTACAAAAGCAGTACCTTTGAAAGCAATTATGTCCCTATATATTTTAGGTGGAAATCATGCCGCTTGCAGAGACGTGGGAAGGCTCCAATACAAGTTCAAAAGGCCAAACATTTAGCAAGGAGAAGAAACCTCAAAGAGCAAACACATTTGCAACATCTGACCTGCTGATTACCGAGCCTGAAGAGCAGATCACTCACCCTGTGAAAGACGGATCCTGGCAAGATGCTTCAACATCTTTCAGCCCTGCTGAGGTCCTGATGGAGGCTTTTGAGACTCATATCTGAAACATCAGCAGGAGAGGGAGAAAATATTGGTCAGCATTTACCGTACAAAATACAAAATCTGAAGGCTTTTTTTCTTGAACATCTGCTGAGAGGTGGCCAATATTAAAGTTATATAGCTGGATGAAAACATACAGCAAGTGAATTTCACCGTATGCAATTTGATTGGCTTTTATCTGCAGTTGACAGCTGTAACATGCCGAAACATTTCTGCGACATCTGTCAAGTGGGTAATTGTGTGTATACCTTTAAGTGCACGGGTGAAATATATGGCAGTGAAGGGAAGGAAAGTACAAATCAAAGAAGTGAATTTGTGGTTGGGTCCTGATTAATGAGTCATTCATAAAATACAGGCTTTGTTTGGAATTAATTAAAAGAAACTGGATAAAACAATTCAGGCCATTAATGTGTTTTTTGCGTATTACCAAACTGACAGACAATACACACTGCTGACTCATAAATTAGTAAACACAAAAAATGATGTCAATGTAAATGAAGTCACTCAATCTCCACAGAAAATAATACTGTAACATCATTAATACTTTTAAATTCATGTGACATGTAATAAATGACTTCCCCACCATGCTGCTACATGATTTTATTCCCTTCTGGTGCATATACATTTTCATATAACAGCATATTACAGCATGATGATGTGAAAGATAATGACATGATTGCTTGATAAAAGGTATAAAAGAACAGAAAAGCAATAAAGGTATGAGGTGGTGGTTTTGTCTGAGAGATTAGGGGACTAGATGAAGTGAATTCATAGTAAGTGTATTATACAGTTATCTTTTGATTACACCTCTTGTTGCTTCACCTGATTGGAAAACTTCAAGGAAACGCCTCCTCAGTCTGAAAGGTGCTCACGAGCAAGCCGTCATAAAAACAGGGTGTGGGCGATTTTCCCGCTTACAATATCCATTATCTGTCGGGGGAGTTAATGTGTAGAATTTGAATAATTTCACCAGAAAATGTTAATTCAAAATTAAACTGAGGACAGTTGAGGCAGTGATATAATAAAGGCTTAAATGGCAGTTGAAGGTGTGGGTGACAGTGCCTTCATGCAGCTTGAAAAACTGTTATTTCATCACGTTTCTAACTTGATTTTAATAAAACAGCGATGGGGCAGCACGTGTCTTTGGGTCAGCCTTGCACTGGGATAGCCACACTCAAAGCCTTAATAATTTAGTAGCAATTCTGTGTCTGGTGGTGTTTACTTCTCAGGGAAGGGCAGCAGTGGATTTATTATCTTGTCACAAAGGATCTGTTGAGCAAGCGAGATTCAATAAAATTGCCTTATCTTTGGGTAAGATCCAAACACTGTTGAGCGCAGTTTGATTCAAACATCACTCTCCATTTTGGCGTCACTTGAACAGCAATTTCAACACAGAACAAACAACTGACAGACAGACAGGGTGTCAGGAATTTCAGTTTGTTTTGGTGCTTTTTTAGTAGAAGAAGTAGAAGAATTAATATACTTTTGAATTTATTATATGAAATTGAAATAAAGGATGATGAGATTCAAACCACTTTGTACTTCTGAAAATAATGAGAACAGTGATATAGCACTGACAATATGTAGCGGAACAAAGAGATCTTCTTTGCAGCTTACAGCATTCACTAATGACAACAACATTGCCTTTATACAGTGCACAAAAAGCTGCCATATATTACAAAAGCTATTGTATCAAATTCTAAGAAAAAAAAGAAAACATTCAAAGGGACTTTTGTTCAGCTCTGATACCCACCACACACTGGAGAGGAAACAGTCTTATTTCCATGCTGATACAATTCAGCAGTCAAGGCTGTGTCCACAAATTTCATCTTTGCAGTTTTTTATTTTATTTTTTTTATTTTTTTGGACATGCTGGTGAAATTCCCAAGTGAGTATAATTCCGGTCTAATGGAAGCTGTTTTCTTGTTATCGCAGTGAGGCTCTTGTGCCAAAATGCTTGCACCTTTGTACCTTTGTACAGGCACCATGAATAAAGGTTTCTTCACCTGCACCGTAACTGAAACACATTACAGATTTTGTGCTCCAAATACATCCTGTTGAGAGCCAGCAGCTTTCATCCAGGACCTTTGAAGCGGAGCCTACCATCAAGCCAGTTTTCTATATCGCAGAGGATGTGCTCTTCTGATGATGACTTTAAAGAGCTAAAGCATGTTGAACTCAGCAAGCATTTCACAACAGTTATCCTGAGAGGTTTGCTATTAGTGTCTATGAACAAACTCAGGGATACATAAACAGGCTCTATTACAGCCATTGACTATGTCTAGACAAAAGTTAACTGTTGTGTTTTTATTTCCATTTTTTTCATCCCCAGGTTTCCTGCTTAAGACCATTATCAGAGGATATTGGACTATTTTGTTCACAAATGAGAAGGTCAGAACTATTTAAGGAGCCACCACTTTTTGCGCATAACAACAATTTTTGCACTAATAGCTTTAAATGCTCCTATTCATGATATACTTTCAAAGTGAAAGGTCACCTGCACTAAAAGTGGAGCTGTTTACATGTTAAAATCCACCCTGACAGTGGGAATTACAAGTTAAAGTTCAAATTTATTTAGTGTCTTTTTAAAGTCTTTTAAAGAGTTTCACAGGCCCACAGGTTTGTAACAAACAACACAGGCCGACACCCCCTGACTTGAACCTTCTATAGTGGATCTAGCTGACTTGAACCCCACAGATAATCGGGAAAAAGGGAAGAAATCTTGAGAAAGATCACAGAGAGTGGGGGCCCCTTCATGGCCAGTCAGGAATGCCATGTGTCCTGACCAGATGGGAAAATCAACTTAGCCTTCGCTGTAATTAAATTACATGAAATTGAAAACCAAATCAAAGTTGCAAAAATTACAAAATGTAGAGTCAAATAACAGAGAAAAGTGTTTTGAATAGTAGACAAGAAAAGTATGATATAAATGCAGTTCATTCATTCATTTACTGTGTTCATGGCCGTCCCTCTATTTAAGCTTGATCTGCACCAAGGTGACCAGAACCAGGACTATACAGTTTAAACATCTGGGTGTGATTAGATTTTTATAAGCTATGTACAGTGGCTAATTTCAGAAATTTCTTCATATTTATATTCAGCTTCAAACTGAGATCAGTTTTTCTGTGAAACAAGTCAAAAGTGACCATGACGATTGCTGCAAGTCGCAGTGTTGGAGACACTGCTGCTTGAAGCTTCCAATCTGGTTTGTATTCAAAATGCCAGACCCCAGTGTCAAAATCCATCATTCCCTCAAGTTTCATCCAAAACAGGCACAGAAATCATCCGTGACAGACAGACAGATGGACAGACAGAGCCTGTCCTCAATGCTGGGGGGCAATGATGCATAAAACATGACACAAAACACAAACATTTACACTGTACATACTGCACATCGATTTGTTTTACTCTAGCTATGGATTGTATCTTCGTTTAGTATTTAATGAACTTGAGGTCAGCCTGGTTCAGATGAATTTGGTATTCCTCATTTAGACCGAGGACTTCCCAAAAGAGCCCAGCTTTGCTTGATATGTACTGCAGGTTTCTGTGGACCCCGAGCACATGAATATTTGAACTTATTTTCCCGTTTTTAAAAGTGCAGGTCAAGTATGGCTCTACAGACCTTAGTCCAGTATAAATGAATCAACATTAGGGCTGAAATTCAGATGAGTAAGTTTTGTTTTCCAGTTTGTTTTCACACTGAATAAAAAAGACCCTTTAGCCTTTTCACTTTTCTACCATCTTAAATCTCCCTAAGACGTTGATTTCCAGTCCAATTAAGGTAAATATGTGATGAACTATATGTAAGTGTAGTTCCTCCATTCATGAATTTTTTAACCCCTCATCTCTGCAGTTTTTTAGACTTTCTAGAAGTAATTTGTCTTTAGACAGTAAGCACTTCGAGGTCAGGGAATAGAGCTAGCTCCAATGTTATAGCCGGGGCATTGATGTACAATGTTGTGCAGTAGAATGTTGTGCTTTGTCCCCTGAGACGTATTCAGTTCTCCTGTCATCTATTTTGATTCAACGTTTGCTGCATGTATTTAATATTTTACGAACATTATACATTTTCACTGCAAGGTTGATTTGGAGAAGCGTTTAAAGAAACCTGGGAGAACCCTGGGAGAGATGGATCTATCTATCTGTGATTATCAGATATTTTGTTTTACTGGATATAATAACAATTACAATCTGGTGTTTGGGAAGAAATGCTTTTTGTTCCTGTATTTTATTAGATTTATTAGAAATGTTAGAAATGATTCTAATCATGAATCATCTTGATGCTTAATGCTGGTTATTAGCTCACTTCAGCTTATTGAATAACAAGGAGTATGATTTTAAAAAAGAATCCAGGATCTTTGCTTTATCCTACATGTTGTGTATTTTAAATTTGGCAACTGCAGGTAAAAAAACAACAAAACAAAACAAAAAACTCTCTACAATGACGTGCCTCTGACCACCTAAAGCAGTTCTTATTAATGCATGTCAGACAAATCAGAGTTGCCCTTGTCTTTTACAAAGCCCCTTGAGCTTTAAACATTTGATTTTCCACGTCTCCACAGCATGTCACAGGAACTATTCTATCTCATTAAGATTGCAAATATCCTGTCAGCAGGCGATAGGACCCCAGTGCATTATCCCCAACCTTCATCCATCCAGCTCTCAATGTCAGGCTTTTACTGTGCTATACATTACCCAGTTGAGAAGGAAATCGTAAATGGACTGCATTTACATAACACTTTCCTAGTCTACTGATTCTTCAAAGCACTTTACAGTGTATGCCTCACATTCTCTCTCTCTCTCTCTCTCTCTCTCTCTCACTCACACACACACACACACACATACATCTATACACTGATAGCAGATGCTGCCATGCCATGTGCCAATATGCTCCTCAGGAGCAGTTGGGGGTTCAGTGTTTTGCTCAAAGACACTTTGACACACTCTCTGGAGGAGGAGGGATCAAACCAGGAACCTTTCAATTACTAGACGACCCGCTCTACTTCCTGAACCCTCGAAAGCGTCAAATATATCAATAACATTGGTATTAAGAAAAGCTGGCCACTCTA
>OMLF01036504.1:92063-136015 GCA_900302615.1 Holocentrus rufus | reverse complement strand
CTTGGCAGCTCACACCCCTTTCCTGGCCTTGACGCATACACACACATACATGTATGCATGCATGGAAAATACACATATGCATACGTGTGTGCGCGTGCATACACACACACACACACACACACACACACACACACACACACACACACACACACACATTTAACTTTGTTCTCATGAGGACCTTAATTACTCCCTAACCCACATCAAACCTCTTCTTAGCAGCTTCTATTAGTGTCCACTGGGAATTGATGGCTCCTGTCACAATAATAGACCTGGTGAATGGAGGCGTAACTGATGTCACTTTGTTTGTTGGTGGGTGCAAGATGCAAGAAGTCGACATTTTGTGTGAACCTGATTTGTGAGTACTCCTGTTACAAAAGAAGGGATTGTTGTTGCCATTTGGATCATAAAATGGCATGTTTAAATGCAATCATGAGTTTTCACATTTTTCCGCACTGCATGACCACACTAATTGATCGTTTGATGCTAAAAATATAGCTAATATTTTTAATGACGCTTCTGCAGCATGTATATAAGCTTTCCCAGCTTATATATGAGAATGTGTGTTGGAAGGTATTAAAATGCAAACTGTTAGACAGATTACGTGCATGCCAAATTTGCCAGAAGGCCCTACCAGTTAGTTAAAATGCCTGAAGTTATATTTTCCAGTGAATGTTTTCAGCTGATAAGCAATGCAAGAGCTAACTGCCAGATTTTTTAACGGACTTTGGCCTATAGTTTTCTCCACCAACTGTGCAGAGGTATTAGCTCTGACAAAGGCAGACACTAAACACAATTACATTAAATGCAAATTTTTTGTTTGTCTGTTTTTACATTAAATGCAAGTTGCAGGCTTTCTATTAGATCATGTGACATTGCATAGTGTATTTGATATGTGTACCCCCAGTGAGAATCCTGCACCCATAGTGTGTATTACATTCAAAAATCTTTCCAGTCTGTTGTTCATTCTAACAATAATCATCTCACCTTTGGAGTTTTAATCATTTATAATTACTTCTGTAAAGTACTGTATGACAGACTGCTGCTTTTTGAGCAAATTACTGGGGTCACTGGAGAGCTGATGGAGTCATTCTGATTTACAAGAAATACGTGAATTAACCATTAGCAACAGCAGGATCAATGATTGTGCCCTGGCTTACTCCATGCTGTAACAAACACAGCATACTGCAGGATACAATCAAGCCTGATGACACATGAAAAGCTGCTGACAAATAATTTTTAATTTGTTCAGACAGTTTTGAAGTTAACATCACTCCTCACTTGTGATCTCGCTTGCAATCCAGACAGTTCACCCTCTAAAGGCTTCAACCTGCCAGAGCGGCCCAGCTTTCCAGTCCCCAAACCAGGAAATAAAATTTTGCATTTATGAGCCATGGGTTCTCATGGCTGATAATTCTTTGCAATTTAAATGTGCTAAAACAAACTTGAGACAATTTCATGTCTACTTCATGATAAATACATGAATAGAAAAAATATGTCTTTGTCAGCCAGTGTTTTGAATTCTGTAAACCATCATTTAAATAAATACATCATTTACAAAAAGGCTTTCTTAGTAAATACTTTGTTGTACATGAAAAAGAAGTTGAACAGGTTTTCACAAGTTACAAAACTTACAAAAATATATATTTTCATATTTTCTTACAAATAAATTTTCAAAGCCTACCAGACATGTAAATTGTTGACTCTGCATTTGTTGATCAAATTACGCGTGGATTGGCTTGCATTCACATTCCTCCTTTTTCGACACACCTGTTGAAGGAACTTCTCCTCCAGCTCCTCCAGAACAACAACCTTTTTCCCCACAAATGATGCCACTACATACCCAACTTTGAGGGAAAAGCCAGAACATAGCTGTCTCTCCTCATAACCCCTAAAATCCCTTAAAGGTACACAATGCAAATTTGCTGAGTTGATTGGAATGAGGACCCTTTAGAGTCAATCGGCAAATAAAAGAGTGGAATAAACATGTAACTTGATGCTGTCATGGTTCTGCTCTTTGGACTTTGTTTTCTTTGTGTTTTGGACTTTTAGGTTATGGACTTTTGGGATTTTAGTTCTGTTTCATGGACTCTTGTGTCCCTTGCGTTTCCTGTTTTGTTTTTTTGTCTTGCTCTGTGTGTCCCTCCTGTTTCCCTGTAGCCCTTCCCAGCCTGTGTTCCCCTGCACACCTGTCCTGTGTTAGTCTCGTCAGCCCTGTCGTGGTCTTGTTGTCTCACACTCTTGTTGTCTCCCTGGTCAACCAATCCCTGTGTTTCCCTCCTGTTCCTTGTGCCTTCCCACTCCAGGTGCGTGTTGTTCACTGATTAGTTCCTTGTGTATATAAACCTGTTTCCCTTTGTTCTCTGTTGGTTTGTTTGTCTATTCTTCCTAAGTGATGCTTCAGTGGTTCCTCGTGCCCTGGTTTTTGTGTATTTACCTGTTATGATATTTTTGTATTAAATAGTTATTTTTCTTCAGTTCCTGGTTTGTCTCTTGCATTTGGGTCCACCTGCTTTGCAAACCCTGACAGATGCATGTTTCTCTTCGTAGGACCGACTCACTGATAGATTGTTCTGATTGTTTTTGTCAGTTTCTACATTAACCCAATAAAATAAAAACACTGTTTTTCTGGTTTGAACGAAGAAACTGATTACAGCCCTGATCTGTAAATGTGATAAACTGTAATTCTCACTGGGATATCTGCTTTTGTCTCGCTAAGACTCGACTATTTTCTCTGCCTTTAGGTCATGACAGCAGTATTAGGATTGTTGACATTTTTAAATAGTTATCCGTGCTATCTTTTTTTTTTTTTCCTTTGGAGATTACTTATGCGCTGCAACGAATGCAATGTCGCCAAAACATACAAGTGTGCTTTAAGATTTTAAGATCTCTGCCTCTCTGGGCCTTATGACCTGTTTTTAACTTCTTTTTTTTCCTACTGTGGAATACCCAAGGAACTTAAAAACTTTTTTAAAGCTTTTCATCTTTTTTACCACATCTCTCTCTTGGGTGTTGTATTTTTTCTTTTCTTTTTCTTTTTTAATCAGTGTTTCAAGACTTTGGTGGCGTTCACATGGGACATTTGACATCTGTCACACTCATGGACAAGGTGGTGTTGAAAGCACCTGGTTGTGCTGCTCTGGGCATCATCTTCAAACCTTTTGCCTCATCAAAAGGTTTCAAATCTGTCAAAACCCAGTCTGTCAAAAATATTTTTTGACAGACTGCAATATTTTCATGCACTGCGCTCTCTGTCGATCCATGTCATCCTTTCATGCTATTCTCAAGGTCCAGGAATGTAGATACGAGTGGTTTGGATCTCCCTGCAGTGAATGGTGTTGATACTGAGAGGTTCTCTGAATATAAACACCCTGGTATCTGGATTTATGACAAAAACTGATAGAGATCATCTTGTCAGAAAATCGTGGCAAAAACTTGATTTTCTTCGTACTGGGGAAACAGAAACAGAAGAAAAGCTATTTTATGCTGTGCAATAGAATATATTTCCAGTTTTTAATGTTCCTGTTTTCATTTTATTTTGGCCATTTTGATTCTGTATTTGTTCCTCTTTGACCTTTTTGTCTGTTCTACTTTGCTCTATTCTATTAAGTGATCTTGACATTGTTGTAAATGAGGGCCCATGGTCAATGTTTAATCAAGATTTTAAATAAAGGCTGTCTGAATTCATCAGTTAACTTGTAGATCTCATTGAAATACATGGGATATTGTCAATTTTCAAACTTTTCACAAACGCTCATTTGAGTGCCGCCTTACAACTGGGGAGAACACGATCAAGAATATGAGATCAGCAGAGGTAGTTTTGGATTCAGGACAATGTCTTTTGTCATCTCCCTGAACAGTGCTGCAGCATCACTGATAAGCATCCTCAGATAGAAGTATTATAGTTTACGGTCCATGACCATAACAGCAGATAGACAAGATAGACAAGCCACATTAAATGCATTTTCTCATAGTACATTTTTGCTTATCGTTAAAGTTCTGCACTTCTGAGCATGCGGTTTCAGAGAACCCGATAAAATCACATCATTCATCATCAAAAACCAATATATTACCAATAAATTCATTCTTCCTAACGTCGTCCCTGCCCAAAAATGTTTAATTATTGAACACGTATTGCAGTGAAAAATCACATCAAAACATCACAGCCATAGTTTTACAATTTAAATATTATGTATCCTGCTTTCTTTGTATCTTTTATTTGAGATTGTACAGGCTTGTCTCCTAGAATTTTAGGAATGAATCAGTCCCGGTCTTGAAGTGCCGGCTCCGTGCACAAAAAGAGAAGATTGCATTTTCCCACCATGGATGGGTTAGCAGGAGACATGACTAGAAACAGAAATTAATTTCATATTGAAATAGTTTGATGCAAAGTAAAGGCAGCGGCCTTACTGGTGGGAATTGAGGTTTGCCTTCAACTCTAAGCAGCTGAATTCAACCTAACATGTCACCTCATTCCCCAAACCTGCCCAAAACACTTTTTTTGTCATATTAAACAGATTTTATTTAAATTCGTTCTGATGTCACTTCGGATAATGGTAGTGAAACACTGACCACATGTCTCTCCTGACTGACAAGTAAAAGAAGCGTCTGCAGAGGGAAGTTATGCTGGCTGCAGATTGAGTGTCTCCAGTTTCTGTTAGCAGGAATGCCAGGAGGGAAGACCTGTCAGGAGTTGGCACACACCCAAGGGTGCTCAGTTGAGTGGATCTTTCACATGGCCTCAACCCACCCTAGTCTCTATTTGTAAAAGTTTGGAATAAATTGCTTTTATTCTGAGATTGGAAGTAGATTTATGTTGAGAGACTATGCTGTATTTGGTGTCTGTAATACATTTTTTTCTGCTGTCTTCATAATTGTACTGTAGTTTGTCTCAGCTTTCTCCCTCAGCTTCTTCCTGTGCTTTTTTTTTCTTTATCTCCAGTAAAATTGACCAGTTTCATTTGGAATCACGTCAGTCTCTTGTGTGCACTTCTGTTAGAGTGTGTTAACCTATTTACTCCTTGAATTAAATTCCCCAAGGTGGTGCTGTTGGCTTCCCTCTTACCAATTTGTCACATGCAGTTGATCAAAATTTTACCCCAACCTTAACAAAATAGATTTTGTTGTGAACAAAGGCTTCGTTTTCTCAGCTCAACCTAAAGTCGTTGCCTAACTTCACCTCTTCACATGAACAGGTGAAAATGGCATTTACAGTTTGTAAAAGTCCAGTTAGTAGTCGTGTAATTTCAGAGTTCATGCTCATGTCACACATTCATGCAGTCAGTCTGCTGCTGCAAGCCTTCTGAATTGAGGGCAATTCTCTTGTGGACACTCCTTGTCATTCAATAACAACCACTTGTGTCCTGCTACCTTCTCCTGCAAAAATCTATAGGTTGTGCTCCCCTGAATGTTGATTAATTCTGTACATTTATCCAGGCATGCTTTTTACAAGTTTGTATTTGTTACCTAAAATTGCTAAAAGTACCTAAAAGTACTGTGTTGTTGCTGTATAACTAGAACGTGTTTGTTTTAGTTAAGTTAAGTAAATACTGCAGCTTGAAGGTGTTATTAACCGTTGCTACTGTACAATCCAGTTTTTATGCCTTTGAGGCTGAAGCCACATTATACATCAGAATCACAGCTGGAGTGACTGGAGCAATTTCAGTTTTTAGAGATGAACCTCTTCAACTCTGCCAGTCCCATTGGTGGGTTCGTCATTACAAATGCATGCTGCGTGTCCGAGTTTTGTTCACACCCAAACTTTATTTTAAATTTGAACTCCCAAGGTTTCCAAAAATACCAAATATGACATCCAGATGTTCTCTATTTGTTGTGATGCTGCAGTCATAAAATAGTAGAATCTTGAGTTTGAATATTTCTCTCAATATAAGCATGATGGAGCTTCATTGAAGTGTTGCAGATATGGATATGACATTGTTGTACAATATGGAACAATGGAGCGATTAACATTCTTGTAGTCATAGACTTGTTAGAAAATACTTTAAAATACTGTAACTCAACACTGGCCTCCATGTTCAATATGATAAAATAAATAAAATTTAAAGGTGGCCTGTAACTTAGCTTTGCATCTTGGACCTTCTGACCTCCTGTGAGCCTGAGCCAAGCCTGAAATCCCCAGGGATTGGCCTTCTAGCGGTCTCTAGATCCAGGCTTCAAACTCAAGGTGAAAAGGCTTTTGCGGTCAAAACGCCTGGAACAGCCTGCCTGAGGAAAACAGGCGAGGAGAGTCCGTCATCTTTTCTTTGAATTTTTCTTAATATTGGCCCAGCTTTTGTCTTATTATCTTATTTTATCCCGTGCTTCTGCCTGATTTTATTACCTCTGATTTACTTCCTTTTCTCATAGAGTACTTTGTAACTCTGTTGAAAACTGTGCTATAAAATGTGCATTTATTACTATCATCATCAATTTTGACAGAAAAAATAAATAGGATAAAGATACAGAAAGTCAAATTGAATCACAAATCTTGGTTTTCCACCTCCCTACACGTAGTTCCCATTTATCTCTTATGTCCCTTTGTTCCGACAACATTAAAAGGAGGTAATAGGGCGAATTAAATTTCAAATCTGCTGCCAACATGGACACCACAAAGTATTTTCTACCATTCTTCCATCAATCCAGTGTAGCCAGCAGCTACTGCAATATACCATAACTGAATATATAACTAAATATAAATTAAATATAGTTTAAAAAGCTATAGAGAATGAGACATTGGCTTGCTGTGTAGAAGTGCACTGTAGAATAGTGCAGAAGAAATTAATTCCATAATTTTGCTTGGGGATCTTATGATTTAGCAGCTGTACAATGATTATATGGTTTGAACTAAACATGATTGAAACATTGGGTTTGGATGACTGTTTTTCACATTACACCCTGTATCATTCATAAATTATTTATTTATTCTTGAATCAAACAGCGCAGTGAATAAAACAGTGTCCACTTACAGTGACATGCACTGTAAGTGGACTTCCTTCCTGTTTTTTTTTTTTTTTTTTTTTTTTAACTTTGTTCAATCCTTTCAGAAAGCATGTAGGGTCACTGTAGCAGCTGTAATAGTGAGCTATAGTTTTTTTCTTTTTTTTCAGTGTTACATTTTCATTTGCAAAGACCACCCATAAATGGCAAACGTGTAACTTGAACTCACCATTTTTTCCCAGTTTCACTGTCAAAGTAACCTAAAATCTGAAATATCCCAGTTATTAATTTCTCCTAGCATGCTATTACTCCCCAGTTAAATCATTCTAACAAAACTAAACCAGAATATATGGACAGCATGTGAAAAACTGTTACTGGTATGTCACTTGATGACACATCTGCTCTGCAGCACATTCAGAGCTCTGCATAACCGGTAAACTTATCAAGTGATCCCATCCTGAGGTCTGGGATTACAGATGGCCGATTTAATTCTCAGCATGCCTTGTGGCATTTAATTTGATTAGTATGAGTAAAGGAACCATACACCCCACAGTGGGTTGGTGCTTGGTGTCCATTAACATCATTTAGAAAGATCTGATTTTATGAACCAAACAACCTGTAAAACTTCAATAAAGTTCTTTGCATTGCACCTACAGTTGTGAGCAAAGGTATGTTCTGATAAACATATCTAATCTCCATTGCTGATTTAATTATCAATGCAATTATCTATTTCATTTAGCTAGGAAATAACATTAGAATAATGCACCTGCATGTCAACACTGCTCCTGCACCCTGCAAGGATATTTACACAAGTAAAAACAGACCAAAACGTTGTTTTCACTGCACACAATATGACAACACAGTGACACTGGCATGGTAAAAATTTCCTAGGCGGTTAGAAGACAATGGAAAGCATTTCAAACTGGTCCAACTCCTGTGTGTTTTGGGACTCAGCAAACACAAATATCACATCCATGTTTATCCGTCAGTTCAACAGTAAACTCAGAAGTTTACCAGATAACAAGCACTGCAAGGCGTATTGTCACTTGCTGGGGCACGCTCTCAGAAAAGCCAGCAGGAGCCAAGAACACCTTCTGTAACTGATCATGAGGTCACCATGGGACAGGGCTTGTGTTTCACAAAAGGTGACTCACTGGTGATGCACCTTCGGGGGAAGAAACTCCCAGTGAGTGTGAGTACATACCTTACTTAATCTACGCACACCCACATTCAAGGTATAACTGAACAATGGTGCAGATATCTTGTTCGTCTTGGCTCTTTTCAGACGAGCCTTGTGGGGCTACCAGACGTCCCATTAAAGGAACAAGATGCCTGCATATCCATGTTAACATATGCAATATGATTCCATGCACAATGTTCCTCTGAACTTTGGCTGAATTTAATGCAAACATAGTCATCAAAATGAGTTATTTTTTGATAGGGGACCAAATGAGAATAATGTAATTAGATTGTAGGAAATATCAACTTCGGCAAATTAATTATACTAAACTAATATGCATAATCAGTACCTTATGACAATGGTGATAGAAAAGCATTTAATTTCCTGTCTTTATCTCATTACATGTGCACGCATACTAATAAGATATAAAAGAATGGATAGGAGCAGAAGAAACTGCTTTCAATAAAATGCCGACCATTCATGAATATTTCAGGTAACTTGCTTAGGGAAATATTCAATTATTGATAAAAAATTAAAAGAAAGACAGAATAAATTTGCATGCACATAGCAGCTGCTTCATATTGTTGTTACATATTGATTTATCAGAATCCAAAACCTCAGACTGTCTTTTTAAGTGTGCCAGGCAGTGGAGGTGAATATCTCCTCAGCACTTCTGCACGCTTGGCTGAGAAAAGAAAATTAAAGCTGGTAGGGTGTCGTTAAACTTGTCTTCTTCTGTTTGGGACGTCAATATCCAAATCCTATCCATACTGTGCTTAACTTTGGCTTCGTCTCAACCTGGCGCTTCCTGACAGGTGTGTTGCAAAGAATAGGAAGGCTTGTCACAGGTAAGTATGTGTGAGGCCCCCTTGCACATATGTAACCACTAAACCACTTGTTTTCTATTTGCATGCCCAGGCACGGGTGTGAGCTTGGTGTCTGTGTGTGTGTGTATGATGCAGTCAGTGGAAAGATCGGTATCATTCATATTTTCTCAGGCATTCAGAATTCAGTGGCTCTAGACAGTTCACGTACAAATATCTCCTTGTGTGAAGTTGGGCTGGCATAATCTGGAGGTGATCATGGAGATTATGTGAGGTGGGATGAAACTCACCTCTGAACGTTTCACCACTTTTAATGCCACTTTAAAAGTGAAAGGGAGTTTGGTGTCTTTGTAACACAGGTTGTTCAACAACTTCCCCAGCAATATCATCATCAAAATTATAGGGATTTTTAACACAAAGCAGGGAGAGATACTCA
The DNA here is from genome assembly GCA_900302615.1 of Holocentrus rufus. NCBI lineage: Eukaryota > Metazoa > Chordata > Actinopteri > Holocentriformes > Holocentridae > Holocentrus > Holocentrus rufus. Next base: position 126,642 of record OMLF01036504.1, on the reverse strand, counting down.
CACAGGCCCTACAGAGAAAAAAATAATGGCAAATACACATCCATATCCACTAATTATCACTTGCTGTGCATAATTTCGCACAAAGATGCTGTTCTCAATTTCATGTTTTCATAATTGCAAATTTGGAAGATATTTCTCAAATTTGTGCACACCTAAAGTATAGCAACATTATTTCTAGTATTATTTCTCATATTTCGTAAATTAAAAAAAATTAAATGTAATGTCTAATAGACTATCTATGTCAAGTAATTATCACTTGCTGTGCGTAATTTAGCACAAACATGCTGTTCACAGTTTTATTTTTTCATGACTGAAAGTTTGGAAGTTATTTTCTCAAACTTGTGCACCTGTAAAGCAATATTATTTTTCATATTTCCTTAATTAAATTCGTGTCTGAAAATTAATTTAGCCCACAAGGGAATATGCATAACTTTATGAAACTGCTAACTCCAAACTGACGACACAAAGCAAAGATGCACCCAGAGTTCACCACTGTATGCTGCATGTACCTCAGACAGAAGTAGGCCACCTGTAGAGAGCACAGACAAACAAACAAAAATCCAATACAATTGTGACAAAATAGAGGCACTTAGAAGGAAATAGAAATGTTATAGAAGTGGTATGTTAGATTAGAATGACTGAGAAAAATCAACTAACTGCTTCATGCTTATAACTCGACTGTTTCCTCTGATTATGGGGATTCCTAAACGCTTACTGACAACTCTGGTCTGCTGTGCCATCGAGATACAGAGCCTAGCGTGATGGCACTATTCATTTAATTTGAATAGATCAATTCTGTGATTCAATCCAACTCTTAAGGTTAGATAAGGCAAGATCAAACTAATTAAATTCATAAAGTGTCTAAAGGTTTTGATCCTCATATAAGGGAATTGGTTGATATAATTCCATGTTTTATTCTATGTGGTTTGGCTTTTGAGTTTGTTGTTTAAAATTGTTGCTTCTGTTCCCTGTCACTCAGCAGGCTCAGTAGGTACAGAGCAAATACAAAGGAATTATAAAGCAAATGTATGGTATATATTTCTGTCCTACTTGTATAAATGCACAGCACCAGATAGAATATATAAGAGATTGTAATAAGGAACTGAACTTACAAATATTCATCAAAGTCCGAACCGCCCTTCCTCCTGTCATTATCTCTATTTTCACTCAGGTGACCTTTGGCACCCTGAAAAAAGGGGAGTGGCTAAATATCTCAAACAGGTTTATGGCTGCCTGTGAGCCAGTTTCGAGGCAGAGCCATTTGCATGTCAAAACTAGTATCCACACCCTCCATCTGCAGACTGCTTGTCATGTTGAGACACCTCCTTGTCTTTGTTTCTTCCAGCCGGCAGACACTAGTTTTCTCAAATATTAGACCTAGGCTGAGTATGTTGACTATATCTGAGTGGGATATTTTGGCAGCGTTCAAGAGGATTCTCACAAAATTGTAAGTTCCTGCTGTAGACTGTAAGATAATGGGGTTGCGGCTTGCTCGTTGTTTTCAAAACTTCAAAAAGCTGACTACTGAATGAGAGACTGCAGTATCTCTGCTGGTTAAAAAAGCATACAGAGTTCCTCAGTTTCAAATGAATTAAAAAACTAATGAGTTATTCTTCAGAATATAAATAAATGTGCTTATTGTACAAGTTTTTGACATGAAGTGTAGTTTATGAAAAATTAGGCTACAGTCTCTTTTACATTTTGATATATCTATTTAAATAAGCTACAGAAAGGCAGATGTTTCAGAGACAAGACCTTAGGATCTTTGAAATTCAAAGCAGTGTATAAACTTTTATGATTATATAAACATACTGACAATGTCTGTGTGTATGTATAAAGACAGAAGTCATTAACTGAGCACTTGTATTGCTGTCATTCCTCGGCTGAGTGCCTTTCATTATGCATAGGTCATTTTATATTTAAATATTCACCTTATCTCCCATGATACAGTATAAGAAGGACTTATTTATTCTGTGCCTGCCTCTATGATGTGCCATTAGCCTACAGCCCTGTAGAAACTAAACTAAAAACAAAAAGGAAAGGCTGATAGTGATTTTCTGCAACTAAAACTACATTTTCTGATCTAGATAAAGTTCATTTGGAAGGCAAACCCAAATATACAACAAGTTTTCAAAGTCAGTTCCCCACTTACTGTCAATGAAGTAGCTCCAAGTGGAATGAAATCACAGTTTAACCTTGTCATGTTCTCAAATACTGACTCATCAATCTTGGGCATGATGGGAAAAAAATATCGTTCAAATATTGTTCTTTGAGTTTATGCAGTGGAGTTTGAAAAGGTTTATAAGTGCAAGGATAACAATTTTCTCAACCAACAGAACAGAAGTGAAATGAAAACATGAAAATCATCAAAGCCTGAGCAACAAGGGTGTCATCTGCAGCAGCAATATGTGAAATTTTAAATCTGAAAACTTAAGTTCTTCACAGATGCCTAAGTACCTTTTAACCATTAAAAGACCTTGGAAAACATTCAGTGATTAGAGTCAATAGAATGCAATTTGTTGCACCGATTTTAAGTACAAGTAGTTATACTTCTTCTCTCTAAATCCCAAGTTGTCTTAATAAGCAAATCATTGATACAAGATCATGTTATACACAAGATATGTACACAACCTGAAAACAGGAAAATCCAGAGGTTGTTTTTTTTGTCTCTTACGCTGAGAGACACTGAGAGGTTTAAGCTTTTGGCAAATATTGTGGGCCTGTTTGAATTTCAAGTATTAATTTCAAGTAATAATCAACTCTAAGTATTAATGAAATGCAATTAAAAAGGATATACCAAGGACTAATTTTACTAATACCAAGTCAATGCTGAGTAGAAGGCCATGACAGACACAGATTGTGCACAAGGGTAGCCAATTATATATCAACCCCTGCACCTGCACAACTTGACTCAGTGTCAACAGGTTCACCTCTAATGGTGTCTATGAGTCATGTGGTTTTTCATGTCAGACATAATGTCAGCAGGGCAATGATGCTTGTTAAATTGTTTTTAAAAAAATATACAGTATATATTGTTAATTTTTATAAGATTTCAACTAACTTTTTGCTCAAGTAAAAGTCTGTTTATTGATTTGCTTTCAGTCTTGAAATATCAAATTCTGAGATTGGTTTCCCTCATATCTATCAGCTTGTCTATCAGCGACAAACATCTGTTTCTAAAAACATGCTTGACAGCAGCAGCTATTTCTGAATCAATATGGGACAGTACTGTCCCATATTGATTTTTTGATGGTTGTGGTTTTGGCATAGAGAAAATCTGAAACACTGTAAATGGGAATGAAGAAAGATGACAGATATGAATTACACCTCAGTATGTATCACGGCAAGATGGAGCAAGGCTCTGCTCAAAGCGTGCACCATGGTTACTCATTTATTTATTTTTCTTGGCAGTTGAAAGCTCTTTGTCATCAACTTCTTGCCAGAAATGTTTCATTGCAATTAATTACGTAATAACAATATGACCTTACCAGTATGCTGTGGTTCATTTCACCATCGTAATACTGTTCAAGAACACGTCACAGTATTTCCCACACTCTCACCATGCCTTTAACGCTGTTCATCACTATCTATTCACTGATATCCTCTTGCATCATGTCATTGATTTCCTTTATCTTCAACAGGTCCAACTGAGTCACTAATCAGAGCGATGGAGACCCAAGAGATTTCCATGCTGTCCTCCTTGATGGGGGAGTTTAAACCAGAGGATTATATTCAACCCCACTATAAGGAGTCATACCGCCTTGCCATTGATCACCTGGTGAGTGGTGGCAGAGAGAGCTACCAGGAGTTCCTCAAGGGGGAGCGTATCGGGAGTTTCCTCTCTGAGGAAGAGCTCCTCTTCATCACAGCTAAGGCACAAAAACCGCCACCTGGAGATCAGACGGAGGAAATCAATAGCCCTTTGGACAGCAAGTCCTCCTCAGGGACGTATTGGCCCATCCACTCAGATGTGGAGACCCCGGACTTGGACTTAGGATGGCCAGAGGTCCTGAATGACAGAGTACAGACACATATAGAAGTGCTTTTTCATCCACCAAGGCAAAACAGCGCCACTATCAAAGAAGTGATCCGTAAACACATTCAGGATGCAAGACAGGTAATGAAATGTTTTATGCCTTCAACAAAGTGCAAGTGCAACATAGAAATCAGAAAAACATTACATGGGTGTGCTGTGCAGTTCGAGGACTGATCTAGCTTTGCTTCTGATCAAAAACTTGACTCAGCTTTACTGTTTGATTTGAAAACTATGCTCCTGTGTTCCAAAGTATGTTGCAAGCCTGTTTTCCTCCAATGTCTCACAGTCTTTTGTTGTTCTCATTTTTTTCCAGCGACAAGGAGTGTCTGGGGAGGTTGTCAGTGTCAAAATCTGGTTTTGCAACTTACTGTCGTGAGATGTGTGTGGGTGCCTCAACAGTGGAAATATCCTATAATAGGGTTTATATTGTCATGTCCCAAATGCGGTTAAGGCTTTATAAGTTCCCACACTGTCTGATGATGATTCAGTAATTACAGCAAACTAGTTTTGTTGCTCAGAATCATCATTTATTGACAGCTTAATGAAACCTGAAGTTCACTTAGACAGCAAAAAGACTGACTCATGCTTAAAAAAAACACTCAAACCTTTATGACTGTTCAAAGCAATTACAAATAATAAAAAGATGCAAACTGAACTGAGCAAACCTTTTCATATAGCTCAACAGCTGAGTTGTCTGAGGCTTACATATTTTTGGTTATTTGCATATATGCACATGGCATTCCCATTAACCCACAGATGGATAAACAGAGAAACATGCTACACAGGAAAGGGGTGGGGTGTGGGGAATGACAATCTAAGCTAAACGAGTCACATGCACCCTGACAAGAATTCAGCATTGATTACATGTTAGTGGAACATGTGCGACATGATGTGTTGTTAAGGCTGTCATGATACTGTCATGACAATGCATTTTCATTTTCAGGATGAGTTCAAACTGAAATCTCTGCTGCAGTAAGCATAATTATTATCTCCAAAAATGACACTCAGGAGCAGAGAAAAATGCCATCATCAAAACCTGATGCTGTTCAAAGAACAAGGAACAAAGAACAAATTGACTTGGATTCAATAAGTGGTTTATTGATTTAAAATCCAACTGCGATACTCTTACTGCATATTAACTTTGTCTCCCTTTGACGTCAACTATATTTTTTTCTTGCTTCACTTGTTTGTAACTTTTGTCTTGTTCATATTTGCTGGACTGCACTGTCAGAAGTGAGTGACCGTGGTTTCAAAAGCCAGGACATCCATGAGGTTCACAACAGTAAACAGGCAGTTAGTGACTGCCCATTCTGGTCAGGTCACATTTAACTGATGATAGTTCATTCTCTATTTCCTCACAGGTCATCGCCATCGTGATGGACGTGTTCACTGATGTAGATATTTTCAAAGAAGTTGTTGATGCCTCGGTACGAGGAGTTGCAGTCTATGTGCTTTTGGATGATTTCCATCTAAACAGTTTCCTTAAAATGGCTGAAAATCAAGATATAAAAATTCAACAACTCAGGGTAAGGAAGACATTTAGAACGAACTGTACATTTGTTATTCTTTGGAATCATCAAATGTAATGCATCGGCACTGATTTTCTGCATTTTAAAACCTAATCTTGGTTTTTGTCATTCTGTCACACTTTAATCAGCAGTTGAAGCATGAAGCAAAATGAGATTTTATCATACATCACAGGGTACAAAAAGCATTTCGTAAAGACTTTACAGAAATTATTTTATAGCCAAAAAGGATTACAAAATTACAACATTTCTGATGGCATGACATCCCAGAAAGGGTAAATCTTATATTTGGGAAATGTATGATTCAAAACAATGAAACTATCAGACCTCTGGTTCTATTCTTTTCCTCTTTGCCCATGACTCTTACAATGATCCATAAAAGATGCTAATGTCCATCCTCTTTTTTTGACGGTAGACATTTTTAGCATATTAGAGAGTAAATGTGAAGGAAATTCTCAGGCCTTATTTTACACCCTGGTTCCTCCTGTTTTAACTGGGTGGGGTTATAATTGCTATCTGGCTGAGAGATGTTAAGGATTGTAACACACCCTTTAAATTCCCATTAAGTGCATAAAAGAGTGCCAGTGAACAACAGGACAGGACATTATATTTGCATGTGGTATTAGATTCAGTTGATCAAGTCATAAAGAATCTAATCTAGTACAGAATTTCTTTATTCTGCACATATTTTATGTTTTATGAAGTTATAAGATCACAATATTTGTATGAATGACATATGAGTTGCTTTGTTGTTCAATTTAAGTGACTAAAAATAATTCTGTAAGATCTTTTTTCAATAGTCCTCTGATACTTTCTTTTTGCTGCTTTGATCACAGAACATGAGAGTGCGGACTGTGAAAGGTCATGATTACCTCTGTCGATCAGGAGCTAAATTTCATGGGGCAATGCAGCAGAGGTTTCTTTTAGTTGACTGCCAAACAGCAGTCTACGGCTCATACAGGTAAATGAAATTGCTGAACAAAGGGTACTGTGGTGAAATCAGTGACAAAGTGTTCCTTTTCTGCATAATTGCTGTCATAATTTCTTTTCAGTGACAAGTAGAGCAGTTATGCAACCTAAATCTTAGACCTAAATCGAAGAAGAAATTATGTATTTATTTATTTATTTGGATCTGCTTATTTTGACCCAATTTATAATGCAAACTAGGATCGTCTTCCACCTCCAGGAAAAACCTCTTCTAATGATTACTGGATAACAGGTTAAATTAAACAAGCCGTGCAGGTCTTACGAGGTTGTTTTGTCAGTACAGTATGTTACACTCTTTCCAATGTCTTTTCCCTGAAACTGAATTAATAAATATCCACATTTGCATATCTGTCCCCAGCTTCACATGGTCATTTGAGAAGATCAATCTGAGTATGGTGCAGGTCATTACAGGCCATCTGGTGGAATCCTATGATGAGGAGTTTCGGACACTCTACGCCCGGTCAACTGTGCCAGCTGAACTGTGCCCCCCAGAAGGATTACTTCAAGTCAACAGGCCAAATGGAAGACAGATGTTGCCAAACTATGTCGCTCATGCTGCCCAAAAATTCGAGAGGAAGGACCAGCTGAGGCACACTCTGGACACTGTGTATCGGAAGACTTGCGAGAGGCAAATAGGGATGAGAGACTTTGAAGAGAAGCTTTATGAAGAAGAGCCAAGCAAACACAAGCCCCTGATTGGCAACAGGATGTACCTTCAGAACCAGATGCTTCAAGTCCAGTCTACAGAGGCCATGAACTTCTTGAAAAGGCACAGCTATGCAGGGGAGAGAGAAGATGTCCACATGCCTGAGAACGCCAGATACAGGGCAAGCAACTGGAATATCTCCAGGGATATGCCATTTCCTAATGGAAGAAACAACTACCCCATGCCCTTGGACAAATATCCCCAAGGGGCACAATTATGCAGAGGTCAAAACATGCGTCCCTCTTACAACAGCAATGACAAACAGGTCCTGTCCATGCAGCAGAACATGCCAACACTCGAGAACTCATCCAAGTCATTCATGCGGTCCTGGAGGATTGAGTCTTACCTCAACAATCCTGACGTTCCATATGGAGACTCCTGTGACTATTTAGACCAGTACGAACCTCCAGACAGCAAAGCTAACTCCTTCATGCAAGGCAGAATGAGGTCTTCCCTTGTTTTCAGGTCCACTATTCCAGAGCAGATGGAGACAAACAGTTACACAAACTCTTCCACTGGTGTTTGTCAGGCTGATACCGCACCAGCACCAAACACCGCTTTGCACTACTCGTCAATGCAATGGAATCCAAAGGCAGCACTTGAAAACAGGACAAATAATGAAGAATTCAGGTTTAAGAGACAAAGTCTGCAGATTTTGGATGACGGTCGGAATAATTTAAGCTATGGTCCAGGAAGAAACTCTTTGTATACCGGCCTAGGCGACTCTAAAGGCATGATTAAAAAGCCTGACATTCTGGCAGACAATTGGTACAAAAGGCATAGTGTGGCGGATCCCAGATCAAACACTGAATACGATCGTGAATCCTCAAGTCACATGTATGGAGGAAATATTTCAAGGAGACCAATAAATAGCAGCGCAGCAGGGTTCAATGCGCAGAATGGGGGATACGGATCAAATCTGCATGAGGATCAGAGATCTGTGTCACAATTTGATGTCAAGAGCATTACAAACACAAAGAGCCCGCCTGTTCCTATTTGGCAGGAACCACCCTCTCGAACTGTATCTGCAGCAGTCCTTGATGTGAATAGCAAGGAGCTGACAGTTAAATCCACTAGCATGGGCTCTCCACATTTCCTAAAGAATAGTTCCAGGAAAATCAGATCCTTGCTTAACATACCAGAGAAGAAAAAGGCTTCCCATCAAACTCTGGAAACGTTAAGTTCGAAGTCGGGTGGCAGTTCAGACACCTTAACTGCTGAGGACGATGAGAAAAAAGATGGAGAGAGGAATCTTCACCAAAGCACAACAAGCTCAATCAGGTCTTCATCAGAGCACAGGAGGAACCAACTTGCAGATGACCATCGAAAATCATCAAAACCTCGATTTGCAACCGAGGAGCACCACCAGCAAATCACCCCATCCAGAACGATATCACAAAAGATGGACTCTGCCGATGACAGAAATGTGAGGTCTGGTGTTGCAATGGGAAACTCAAGTAAAGACCGATCTGCTGACAGCCGTCTGTACAGCAGATATGAGTCTTTCTGCACTTTTGAAAGCAAACCCTCATCACGTTTTGTAAACAGCTCTGTAAACGTGCGTTCTCCGGAGAAAGCTAAGAGCATGCTCTTATCTAAGGGTGACACAACTACTGAACATCGGGGTACACGTGGTCACCATGAAAATAAACTAGGGAAATTCATACAGAGAGTGGGAAATTTAATACACAAAAACAAGTAGTAACTGCTTTGGCATCACCTTCAAAAAAAGAACCATCATGAGACATTACGTACAACGTAATCTGATCGTATACAATTGATGCATATGTAAATGGTTTGTTTTTTGTATTTGTATAGTTTGTCTTTTTTACAGTGTTAATAACAGTTTGTGTGTTTACTTTGAAAATGGATTTAGCACATAATGGTTGCAGCCTAACCTCTGTTTATTTTGTTGCTGGAAACGTCATTGAAAATGGTGACATTTATCAAGTAGTGTTATTGAAGATTTAATTTGAATACATAATACAGATTTCTACAACTGATACTTGAAACACACTTGTCACATTCAGACAGCCCTCATGTTATTACTGGCATCAAACTGAAGACAGAAGGTATTTGAACAGCTTCAAATGCCTCATATGGGAATATATATTTATATTCAAAGCATCATCCTAGTGAAAGTGATTTCTTTTAGCAGAGGGAAAGATGCAGCAGTGTGTTCAAATGTTTACAACAGTGGCCGAATGCTATCAGGTTCACTTGCTAAGCTCCCAAGCAAGCTAGCTGCCACACCCAGCCTGTTTGTGAAATGTCTTAAAATGCAAATGTGTTGCAATGCAATGTGTTTCAAACACAAAGAGTGAGAGAAATGTGCTTTCCCACCACAAAAGGATTTGATGAAAACATGAAGTAAAAGTAGTTTAAAAGTAGCGTGACAGAGAGATAGTACGGTGGATTGGCATTTCCTTTGAACTGCGATTACCCAGAAGATTTTTACTGTAAGTGAAGTTCTGATTTTTGAGAGAGAAAATAATCTTATAGCCAAAGCCTTTCCCTATAGCCTTACTTTTTTGTGCTTAACCTTAAAGCTGCTATGTGTGAGCTTTTCACCTACTTACTTAATTCACCAAACAAGGGGAAGGGAGGTGATGGGGCTGTTTGAAATACTTGGTTTTTATGTGATGAACATTACTCCTACTACTGATGAAAAAATATTGCACATAGCCTACAGTAGTAACTTTAACCATCAACACTACACAAATTCGTTTGACTTGTCGAAACTCAAAAGTTAACAGTGAAAATGGTGTGTCCAGTTGGTGCTATTGTCACATAATGCAGTTCTTGGTAGAGGAATGTATTTGTGTCCAGAACACATCATTTTTGTATCAGACTTCATGCTGCTCTTTATGGTAAAAGAATTACAGCCAATAATCACCACAGCCCTCTAATTAACATAACAGTAACCAAAGGACTTATGAATGCCAACACGTGGCTTGCAATAAGTTGTAAAACATGTGAGCTGATGAATAAATTTCTGTTACATTTTTCATTGATGTTCTGTCAGATGTTCTGAGAGAACTTCTGAGAGCACTCCTTTTATTAAATGAAATGTGTGACACATCAAACAGAATGCCCAGTATACCCAGTGTAGCTTTCCTTGAAAACATGCTTGCTTTTGTTTATATTCAAACATGCTGTGTGTGTCCTTGCAGCCTTGTAAGCACTGTTGAGTGCATTTCCTACATCAAAAGACATTTACAAGGCCCTATTTTGGAATATTATGAAAGTTGTACATGTAATGTGTTAATGTGTCACCCCGATGTATAAAAAGTGTTGAAAAAGTTTGAGTATTCATCCCTTTGTTTCACATCATGTTCTATTCATACTTCATCTAAAAACTGTAATTAGGCCCTTTGAATAATATGTTCAAATTGTTAATTTTATAATGTTTGTTAGCAAATTTCAAGTCCAAAAAAGAAGTTCCCTTTGTTACATCTCAATGGGACCTTCAGTTACTGGATGAACATGATGAATGAAAACACAAAAGCTCCACCTCCAATAAACTTTATCTTTGAAGATGGCAATAATAGTAAAATGATTCATGATGATTTGCTTCTTGAGAAATACTCATGAATAGATAGACATGTTATCTATGTATTCCACACTAAGTACAAGTATTCTGCTAGACTTCACCTTACACCATGTTTTTTGTTTGTTTGTTTGTTTGTTTTTTGGGGGGAGGAAATTTTGCTACTGAGGCAGTTTAGCCCAACTAAAAGAAAACGATCAAAACTTTCCTTTACTAAGTAAATAAATAAATAAATAAATAAATGAATAAAAAAGACTACAGACAGCAATTTCTAACATTTTCTATTAAAGGATAGCTTAAGTTTTAAATTGTTATTATATTCTGGCTCACTATTCTGCCATTCTGAATCCCCATGTTTCCACTCTTCATAGTATTGTACATCTGTTTTAATATATTCATAGGACAACAGATGTAAAGTACGCATTTCAATACAACCTGTAATTAGCTACAGCAGGTATCAGCATGAGAATGAGAGACAACACACATTTAATTTACCTCAATTTCTAATTTTTAAACAGTTTGTGAACCAGAAGGTGTGCGCCGCCATTAAATCATGATTATGACCATGATTATGACTCTTAAAGATTCAGTTCCCATGTTAAAAACCATATACTAGCTGTGTCTACCTACCTCCTCTTAGGTACTCGAGGTTGGACAAAATTACACACATATTCCTTTGAAACCCCTCTGAAAAGGACCTGAGGATGCCGGAGGTATACACACTCTTAAAAGCAGATTTGAGGAAAAGCTGAGGCTTTCTTTGATGCACAGTGCACTAGAGTATTACAAAGGTAATTAAATGTGAAAACCTGGTGTGTGTGTGTGTGAGAGAGCAAGTGTTTGGTCACATTAGGCACTACTCAGCACCATACTTAATGGCTCCAAAGATGACAAAACAGCAGTTTCCTTGTAATTAGTTTCCTTGTAGAAGCATCAACATCTGGTTGAAGAGAGAAGCAGACCGTGTTCATCAGCATCAAGTAAAGGAAACAGCCTCCCTGAAACACCAGGACTGTTAATACTGTAATGCTGTTAAATAATTTTTGTTTTGGATAAGTATTATATTGTGTCTATATTGTGTCTCTTATATTAATAAGCTTTGAACCTCTCACATTACATCTACAACCCAGCATTGCGAAAATCCAAATTGTTTGGCCCTGACAACAAAGTAGCAAAGACATTTGAACTGAAATTGAGGCATAAATAGTTTTATGCTGGAACAACTTGTCTTTATTTACACATTTTGACCACAAAGATGTGCACAAAGGAAGTGGAGCATAATTGTGGAGCATAATTTTTTAGCTAAAGCTCAAATAATCAAACTTCACAGACATTAATTTGGTTGTGGGGTTGGTTGCCCCAAAGTTTCAGACCACATATGGATGAGATCAGGGATGTGGTGGAGAGTAAACGCAAATTAAATACTGTCCACCTGTTTAAATTTGTGTTATTGAGGTGTTTTACGCGCCTCCCCTGGAGTGTTTATACACAATTACATAGGTTAGTATGCTCAGGTCTGGTTCCCTGCAGCAACCACTTGTTTTGCCCTGAGCCTGAGACCATGAACAGGTTGTCTTATCTTCTTATGGGCAGGAGGCAGCCAACAAACCCACCGCCACCCACTTGACCCAGGTGGGGATCAAACAGAAGTGCTCAGTTGATGGTGGCACAAAAGCTGACTGCTACTGATTCTGCAGACAGACCAGACAGATGCATAAGATTGACATCAGGCAGTATTTGAAATGTGATGCATCAGTTGATATTTTGTTGGATCAAAGACCACCAAGTTAGCAGCTGTCATTTAGTGCTGGGCAAAATCAAAACGCTGGACAAAATCAAACATCAGATTATTTGGACTAGATAATATTGTAGGGATGGCTGCTGGTGCTTTCATAAGATATTTATACAAGTAGCCCTGGGGGATGGTGAGCGGGCAGGTTTACCCAAAAAGCCTATTATCCAATCACCAAGGGCTTCACACCCATAGGGCCGGGATCTATATACAGGCTTAGGTGAGGACAGCCATGCTGGTTTTGGGCCCTAGCTGTGGCCATCTTGACTGTTCAGCCTTAGAACAGTGGAGAGACACAGCTTGCAGTTGCCAAATTGCCAGGAGCACAATGTGTTGGGAAGAACATTGACTGAGAGATTGAACGCTTAGAGCTGCTTGGGGGGGACAAGATCAAGTGAACATGTTGCTGGCCACTGTTTTAAGCATCTGTTTTAGTATTGATTTTAGTATTTATGCTTTTGATTTGTCCAATTTACCAGTTTTTAGAGTCTTAAGCTGAATTCAGCCGTAGACTAACCTGCATGTGGTTTGTGTTTTATTCATTCCTAATTTTACTAATTGTTTGTGTCAGTGTGATTTAATTGAATAGATTTCATATGGTTTAAAGTTTAGTTGGTGAACTAAGCTACGGCTAGCTGTTTAAATTAAGATTGTCAGCCCTTTGCACTTGGAATAAAAGAAAGGAAGTTACTCTCCAAGCTGTGGTCTTATGTCATTAAGAGAACATTTACCAGTATCATACCTGCTAGATACTTGATCAGGTATATCACATACACAAGAGATTTTTGTTAAACAGTCACATGGATATGATTACCAAGTAGGGAGAGGTAAATATAGAACAGTCTAATAAGTCCATAAAATTGCATCTCTTTACTGTAATGCCGCCTTTAGAACCAGGAAAAAACAAAACATGTCCTATCACAATCTTCCGATGTCAAAAATCCCAGAGGATATCTAGTCTCATAGCATTTTCACTCTGATTATTTTATTGTGTACAGATGCTTTAAGTATCATTGAATATGGCAACATTTATTAAGCAGTGTCACTGAAGGTTTAATTTGAATACATGACGCCGACTTCAAATAATAGACACTTGGAACACACTTGTCACAGTCAGACAGCCCTTATCTTCTGTATTGGCATCAAACTGAGGAGACAAGGTATTCCCATAGAAGCTGCTTCAGTGGCTTCAAACACCTTCTGCAGGGAATGTGTTTTTATATTCAGAGCATCAACCTTGACTTTAATGTTCTCTTTGAGCCAAAAAAGAGATGCAACAAAGTATGAGGGGTAACACCAGGATAACACTATGATAATTGAGGAACCGGAGTGAAAAATACTTTCTCTATATTTATTTCTTCCCATAGTGACTGGGTCCGAGATGCAGCACCTGGGATGAGAGAGGGTTTACCCGCCCTTTTATTTACCACCACTGCCGTGGTTGTGCTCCATAGTGCCAACCTCAGGCCAACCTTGCAACAACACATTTAAATTACCCCTGCACAGCTGGTTTAATCTCTCCTAAATTTTACATACAGAATTTCTACAAATCAACATATTTCCACAATGCCATGGTGTGTCAGATCATATTTGGTTGTAATGTTTTTGTGGGGGAAAAAGGGGCAGTTTTGCAAATTGTGATATCTCAGCCATGTGTTTGTTGGTCCATAAACTGGACGCCACGAACAGCTGCTTGTGGATGTATTGTATTCCAGCTGTGATATCCACAAAGCTCAGAATAAAAATGAATTTATAGGTTGTGGTCTGGGTCAGGATGCCTTTTCTGTGTGGTTTAATATGAAGTTCACTCTTAGAAATTTGTCTGATTGCAACTCCTACTACTACACCTACTTCAAATAATACAAATAATAATGGTGGTAATAATATTAATAAACATAGTACAATGTGCAATCTGGGTCTTGGCCACATACTGAGTTAATTAATTATGGGTTGTGCTTGTGCATAAAAAGCATCTCACACATGATTTTCTTCAACAAAAGCGGTAATAGTGAGAAAATATTTTCCTCTCTTCAGTTGAAGGGACAGATGAAGGGGAATATTATGCACTGAATAAATATTGACTGTCACTGTCTTCAGACAATGCTCACAGGGTGCCTATTCATTCAGAGTACATTCTTCTTGAACACAAAAGCAAATATGAAATCAGACAACTGCCATTGCCGAAGTTTCAGCAGGAGTGCTCAGGGATCTGTTTGGATGCTGTTTTGTGTACATCAAAGTGTTTGATAGCGCTACATATAATGAAAACATTCAATTCCTTTCTTTAGTTGTGTCAGTGTACACTGCACCTGAAATGTGGCCAGCTTCACAAGTATATGATTGATGAACACCACATTTTTTTATAAGTCAGACATGAGAAACAATAGAACAATAGAAATGTTGACTTTAAAAAAACAACATGACAGCTCCCTAAATGAAGATGAAAACCAAGATGAAAGTATTTATATTAAAACATAATACTTCAAAGTCTGCTTGTACAGAAAAACATGACTGATGATGAAAAATTGTAGCAAGTCGTAAGCCTTACCTTAACTTGAACCCGTTCTTTCAGTGCATGGTGGAAATAGAATCCTCAAATCTGTCATGAATATAATGAAGTCTTAATTTAACTGTTGCCTGATCAGCCTGTGTTTTGACATCTTTATTTGAGGTGCTGAACAGGGGGCTTGTTTTGTTCTGTAATGTGTTTTGTCAGGTGGTTTTTAACATGTTGGAAATGTGGCGAAAAAAAGACACAATGATACACAGGGACTACAGTCATATTTCATACATGCCCCTTGTTCTGTCCCTTACCATTTGTCACTGTAGGACATTTGGTTTGCATTTTCACTAGTGATGGAGTCAGCTGACAGAGCCCTGCAATACTCTAATTTCACAGTATTTTTATTACAAGATGAAATAAGACTGTTAATGCTGATTGACAGCAAATTCTTCATTTCTGCAATTCGGTTCAGGGGCAAGAGATTGGGCTCTTCACCTCTCTCTCATGGCAAAATGGCCATGCTGACCATTGGCAGCAACTCATCCATGTCTGCTGAGAGAGGTGCGGCGATAAATTTAAGTCTTAAAATGGAATAAGAAGCTGAAAAGTGACAACCTGGCATTATGAACATTTGGATTATTATGTTAATCTAGATTGAGGTTTCTTTCAAGACCTGTTATGCAGAGCTGCTAAGACAGTAACATATTAAATCCTCAGCACAGGGCTAAAGCTGGTTTAGCCTTAGAAAATGTTCTTTTGGGCGTTAATGACATATTTTAGTCAGCATTGCTGTCTCAGAACCGAATCCTGTAAGTTTTATGTCTGTACATTTAAACCACAGGATCCATGCATGAATCACTGCATCTAGTACAAACTTGCATGATAGCTCTTAAACTTTGCAGCAATCTAAATGCATTGCAGGAGTCTCACCCACCCTGTGAGGCTGCATGCATGCACCAAAAAGCAGCTGGAAGAAGAAAAATTGACAGCCATTAATTTAAAACAGCAGGAAAGAGGAATATAAGCAAATATATAGTGCCAATAATGTCTAATTCATTCGTTAATGATTTCCTCCACCTCACCCTACAGTCTACACATTTTTAAATTAAATACTGTAACTATAAAAAATATATATATTGGATAGTTACTAGATATTCAACACAATTTATTTACTATCTTGTCGTTCTGTACACGTTCCATACAATCTAGTCATTCAGTTTATCTGGCGGTGTGATCGTCCTTGAAGTATTTATGAATCGTTCTCTCGTTCTCAGGCTTATAATAGAGTGTGGTGCAATACGTTTAAAATGGAAGAGCCTGCTGTGTGCCCACTCCCAGAGTCTACTACATTAAATTACATCAGCTTGTCCATCATTCCACGGGAGCAGAGGAATTGACCACAGGAAAAACAGTCCTATAATAACAAACCTGAGGTACAAATGTCAGGGCAGTAGCAGCAGTGATGTAGGAGATTAAAGTATCAAACTCACTATTAAGTGCCATAAATACCATATAAGTACTTATGGGAATCTTATAGTAATTTATCTTTTTTATGAGCAGGCTGGGTTTTTGTTTTGATGAGGTGAAAGACAGACAGTTTGGACGTATTTCCATTAGCATGTCTGTCATCTGTAGGCTTCTTCTTCTAGGCTTCTTGTGCATAAGGAAAACAGTTTTGTGTCTATTTTATTTATTTATTTATTTATTTATTTATTGGAGATGATAGCTCATTGGTTGCTTGCATTTTATGGCGTTCCGGGTGAATTCTATATGATGGATGTCAAACAGATAGTCTTATTCATGAAATTTTCAGTTTAGTGACATTTCTGTGGTATTTGGAGATGGAGTAGCCTTTAGCGTCACGCGGTGACGAGGTCGGCAGCGCGCGTTATCAAGCTACTACACCACGCATCTTATTAGCAGTCTGTCCAGCAGTCTGCCGTCACTGCCTATACAGGATTCACAGTACAGGACTAAAAAACAAATATCTTGAAGCATGTCTGGGATCACTGTAAACGTGGATAGCGAGGAGTGTTTATCTCCCGCACATGTGGCCAATACCACGGAATTACACCTGCACTCTAATCTGGATGAGGATGATGAACTTCTGAGATACATCTGGAGAGAGTATTTACACCCCAAACAGTATGAATGGGTTCTCATTGCAGGGTACATTATTGTGTTCTTCGTCTCACTCATTGGAAACTCACTAGGTAAGTTGTATCTTTGATATCAAAGTATTTTCCATTCATGCTTTGTGGATACACTATAGTCTAATATTATCAATCCCGTTATTATCAATCACATTCTTTATATAAAAAAGGTGCATTTTTGAATGAGCCTAGGTGTCCCGACTAGAAAGAAAGAAAGAAAGAAAGAAAAAGAAAGAAAGAAAAAGAAATGAAACATAGTCTAACTCCTATTTATAAGCTTTCCTTCAAGGTCAGCGGTGCATTTTATCGATGGACTGACAGATATTAAAGAGCGCATCTCAGTGAGGCCAAGTGTGTACTTCTGTTTTTTCTTTCAATATGCTATGGAACATTGACAGATGTGCTTGAAGCTGATAAAAATAAGTTCCTTACGTTAGCCTCGCAAAAGGCTGAACCAACAGATGATTAAACCACATCACCGCTTTTTGACACGAAGATTGTTATTCTTGTCTTGATGGACTACAAATAAGCACTTATTGTTCTGCGCAGCATTGACTAAAATACACCGAGCGCTGGCGATTGCAGGGATTTTAACTTCTTGAAATCCATTGACTTTTATGAGGAAAACCATATTCAAAACTTTTAACTACAGTCCTCATGATTTCTCAGACACATTTATTCTGACTTCTGATTTTATTGCAGATGAAGCAGTTTAGCCCATATGAATCAACAGGAGTGAATCCCCTTTCACATAATTGCCTTTATACATTTCATAGATTTTGGTGATTTCCTTTTTATTCTGAGTCAGGAGAAAAAAGGAGATATTGTGACTGTATTGTGAAACACTAAAAGTAAAGGTCAACTGAGCAGCTTTTTGTGGGTCATGTGGTGCTGTGTTTTTTAATGTTTTGCATATTTACCTGATAATCTCTCATCTAATCTAAAAGTAGTTTAGATTATCTAAGATAATGGAATTTGTAAAGATGTTCTATTCTCATAGTTTATCAACCCACTGACTTCACCTCATTAACAACCACTTTATTTTCATCTATTCATTGGTGTCAATGAAAAAGATGCCACTTATTTTGTTAATTATCACATTACAAAAACTGGCTGTGGTAGTGATGAAGAGGGTAAGGTTGGACAAAATGTGCAGCCTTGGTACCATGAAATCAGACAGCAGACATTTCTGTGACCACAGTACAAAAGATATTGCCAATATAAACGCTGCCCAAGATGTTAGTTAACACTTTAGTGAGCAGCTCTTCAAGATTAGTGCAGTTTTACTAGTCAGTTTACTTTTTCATCTCACTTTTGCAAACTTATGCGTGACCCTGCTTATAATTACCGATCCAAATTACACTTCAGTCAAATGTATTCAGTTTGATCATGTCCCAAACAACCAGGGGGCCAGGAAGGGGCTGAGTCTTTGAAGCCTCAAGGAGGCACAGGATTTTTTTTGACACACCCAGCAGACATCAGTCCAAATCAAAAGCTGGGAGAATGCAAATGAATCATCTCAGTCTTATTTAAAAATTGTCCATGATTTAAAGATTTGATTATACTGGCTTTACAGTTCATTGACTAATGGTCTATTTGTTCAAATTCAGGCAAGGCATTGATTCACAATTTTTTCACTAGTGGGTGTAGGTGAGCTAGACTTGCATCATGCATTATAGCATTACTTCTGGTTAGTGGAGCTGACTGAAGGCTCTTGACCTACATAATCAGAATGCCACTGATGCAGTAGGAGCAAGCCCCAGCTGACTATGAAAACAAATTAGTCATAATGAGACTAGACTTCAGGTCGCACGTCATTTTGATGGTACTATAATGTAAGTAGAAAAACGGATCAGCTGCATTTGCTGGCTCAAAGTAAATATAATTTTTCACCAAGGTTTGTGTGAGCAATATCATGTGTTTATATGCTCAAAAAGTATTGTTAATCAAAACAGTAAACAATAGCAACACATAAAAACAAGGGCACCATAGATATTCAAAGAGCAAAAAGGTGCAGAATTCCAGTGTTTCTTCCTGCTGCAGTCCTACAGCTGCTTCTGGGAACTCACAGCGTCTTATATGTTTGGGCTCCCTCTGCTCCACAGAGACAGAAATGACTAACAAGTTTATCAGAGAATTGAGCCCAGAGAAAGGTTGTGGGGAAACATTTTATTTGAAATAGGCAGCAAATCACCATTTGCTTTCAGCTCATTTCCCCCTCCTTAATGTCAGCTATCATCGCACAGTGACACTCGCTGCAAAGGCTGACAGCTCCTATGCCTTTTCATTTTATTGTCTCTGGGATTTGAAAACCTCAGGTAGCTCAAGCTATTGCTGAAGTTTTGGGAATATAAAGGAGAAAAGAGAGTGGTTTCTGTTAATGATACAGGGGGCCCGAACATGTAAAATAATGACAGTTCCTAGAAGCAGCACTGACACTGTTATAATTGGCATCTCTGGAATGTGGTGCTTTTGTTGTTGTTGTTTTGGCAAAAGTGTTAAATAGAGAGCTGTCATGCAGTGTTGTGCAAGGAGCAATAATGACATCCTCATAGATGAGACCAATGTAAAATGTGTGTTTTTATCTTTGAACATATGAAGTGGAGCAGTGTTCAACATTTTACATCATACTGGTCTAAGTATTTGAACAATGGGAGCTTTCATGTGCAATGCTGCATGTCCAAAGGAGCAGCACCAGGACTGCAGTAGGAGGAGTCACTGTAATTCTGCACCTTTTCTTTATTTGAATAACCATGAGGCCCTTGTTTGTCATGGTGTTGCTAATGGTTATTTCAAACAGCCATCCTTATATGTTTCCTTGTTGTTCTAATTTAAAAATATCATAAAAAT
This sequence comes from Holocentrus rufus, assembly GCA_900302615.1. Classification (NCBI taxonomy): domain Eukaryota; kingdom Metazoa; phylum Chordata; class Actinopteri; order Holocentriformes; family Holocentridae; genus Holocentrus; species Holocentrus rufus. The sequence goes on along the minus strand of OMLF01036504.1, from coordinate 106,539 downwards.
AATTAAATTCATATATTCCTCCTTTTGCTAGGGATCCCCTGCAACTTTCTCAAGGACCCCTGGTGGTCCCCGGACTGCAGATTGAAAACAACTGTGTTACACATTTATAGTGTATTACAGACATGACCTTGTTACCCATATATTTGAACTACTTTACCTCCTACTCATCTTCCCTCTTCAATCATGGGCAAGCATCGTGTCCCTGGCAGTGATGCACAAGTTAGCATTGCACGTGGTAGAATGAGAAACCTCAGCTCTATTGCAGACTACTGAGTAGCTGAATCACCAGGGGACTTTCTCGTTATGGAGCCACTTATTAGAGAAAGTTACACCTCGCAGGCTGACTTAGAATTTCATTAAATTATTTTATTTATTTGTTGGCTCAAAGGTTGGAAGGCACAGTAGTTATAGTTTACTTGTGGCATAGAATGAATGCCAAATGTCTCAAAGGAAAAAAATGCTAAACAGCAGCCTGAAGTAATAAGTCTGGAGGCAGGACTTTGGACCCACATGTCAAAAATGCTAATGCTGCTCCCTAAAGGAACACACTGCGTTTCGGGGAAACTTGTCTTCCCTCTGTCTTGCCCAGAGGAGAAGATTTATACCCATTCCCAGTGTGAGTCCAGTACAGTAGTGCAGGGCTCCATGCTAACTTACTTTGCACAGTGCATTAGGACACTTCTAACCTAGCTGCTGTGAGGTGAGGGAAATACAGTTATTTAAGTGATACGTTTTGCCAATGCATGACGGTGCCAAGCATGGTTTCTAGGAATTGTGTGATGCAACTGCAAAACCTGAATATTATAATTTGTCAGTGATATAGACATGTAGGACACCCAGCTTTTTTGACTTGTTACTGAAACTGAAATAGGATAATATAGAAAAAAACAAACAACTTGAAAATGTGCGCCGTAGAGCGATGACCTCATCCACCAAGAAGGCAGATCACGTATTCGCCTTATTCACCTTGGTTAGTCGACATCATGAGGGGGTATAGATGCCAGTGTTATAACTCCACTATAAAAACACTTTCAAGAGTAGGATGAAACACTGATGAAGGCTCTACAACTGAAATCCATCAAAATATGAAACTATGGTTTTGAATATCTTTCTGAGTGCGACCCATTTCTGTCTAGGAGCTATCAACAGACTAGATAACACACCATTTGTCTCAACGCAGTAATTTTTTTCTATGTTTGAAGAGTAGGATTAATCACAGTGACAGAAATGGTCTTAGTAGCTGCCAACAAAACACTTCCCATAGCTCAGTTATTTTTTCTTACCATTGTTGTATTGCTTTGAATGAAAGTCTATCAGCAGCGCAGGCATTTGCCTCCATTCATTTTATTTTAATCACGAAAACCACAACGATTAAATGCATTTGAAGCCTTTTAATAAAGGCTTTGAAATCACGAAAGATTGATCTGCGTGGCATTTCACTCAGCACTGCTCTTGAAAGAGTATTTTCCTAAGCAGAGTTTAAACGTTGGAGTCTGTGTCACTTCCACGTCTAATTCCCCCTCATGATGTCAGTTAATAATCAAACATAGCACCGAGGTGAATATTGCGGTGAATATCCTTCATGGTCATGTTTCTGTCTGTCCTTGTTGTATCTTTTGGCTGATTGGCGTGAAAATTTAATCAGCTCTCTCTTGGCTCAGGACCAGCCTTTCCACAAAGTTTCATGTAAATTGGTCAAATCTTTTGAGATATCTTGCCCACAGACAGATAGAAAAACAGACCTAGCAAGTACATAACCTCCAGCAATTAATATATGCTGTGAGAAGGACTTCTGCACATCATATTTTCATTTGCATTGTATTTTTACTATTGTTAGAACCCATGTCAAGTTTAAAAGTTATGACTTTAGGTCCCACTTGCATACTAGATTTGTCAGAACAGTTGAGCCAAAAATCTTTGCAGCAGAATTGTACCTTAAGAGAAGAGGTAGTGAAGATAGTGGAAAAGGTTTGGAAAAGGCATGGGAGGTTATTCATGAAGCTCACTGGCAGAGTTGTTGTGATGTTTTGAACTGGTACTTAGGAGTGTCAGTTCATTTTACTCTAAACTACAGCAAACTCCCTGCATCTAAAAGTGGTGTCTTGCTGGTGGCTGAAAGTATCAGACACCAGCAAGATCAAATGCACTGATTGTTCCAATGGCTGCAGGCAAAACACAGGCATTAAATGACTTTGAGCTTCAGCACAAAGTTCTGCTCAGTCGCGGATTGTCAACACAGGGAAGAGCGCACTAAAACACAATGTCTGGCATCAAATAATTGCAGGAGTGACCGGCTGATCTTCTGTTTGTCCTCCTTTATTGGCACTTCAGTTATCTTGTTTGCAGTATGCTCTTGCACGGTGAATGTCCACTGACAACACTCCTGATGCTTGAAAATGCTCACTCACAAATTGCAGACGCATCCTGGGTGTGGAATGGGTGTAGACAAATCTGCAGACGAGCTTAGCTAATTTCATGCTGGCCAGCTTTGCAAGAATTGTGGTAAAATTTACCTTGTTCAAATCATTCTTTACCCAGCATCCACTCTCACAATCACTGAGACCTTCTTCCATGCTGCCTCATGTTTGAAGTTGTCCCTCTGCTCAAAAAGAGATTTTTCATAAATCATACATTATTCATACAGTGACAGCAGAATTAGACCACAAACAGCAGTATAATCATATTATAATCATATAAAACTCTGTGAATGGCAATATATCCTCACTGCAGTAATGTAATAAATATTTGCCATTATTTTGTCAGGGTGGTCTGTGATTTTGCATTATTTTTAGTTTGCTTTGCAGTGTGGAAAAACCGTCACATGCGTACCGTGACCAACTATTTCATAGTGAATCTCTCCTTGGCTGATGTCTTGGTCACCATCACCTGCCTCCCTGCGAGTCTTGTGGTAGACATCACCGAGACGTGGTTCTTTGGAAACACTCTGTGCAAAGTTGTGCCTTATTTGCAGGTAAGAGATGAACTCTGACAGCTGTATTTTATGAACCGTCCGAGAAACTGGAACCTGATACAAACTGCTTTTGTGTTTAAATCTTTATAAATACAGGCCTTGACCTGCATTTCCTAAAGTCTTACATTTACTTTGTATTCTAGGCAGTAAGTGACCCTGAATTCAGGAGAAAAAAGCATTTTTCTCGCATCCCCTGAGATGTAAGATATGTGAGACCTTTGATCAAATCCCATGGTGATTTAGTGCCTTAGGCAAATCTTTTGCTTTCTCAATTTTTAAAGGGCTATTGCATCACTGTGCCCACTATACCAGCACAATAATCAGAAGAAAACCATTCTGTTTCTATAACTTGTTGAAGGCGACATAATTTTATGCATTTCTGTTGAGCTTGTGATCTCAAATCCAAAACATAGGCTATATAAATCTACATCAACCTGTACTTTAGCTGCAATATTTAGTATGTGTCTGATTACCTGTAATTTCCACATGTCTGTGCGGATGCAGTTATGAACCATAAGATTAAGATGATAGAGGGCTAATTTCAATCCAAATAGCATGTTGAAGTGGACAAATCAGTGTGTGAATTGTTATACCCTTAATGACTAAGTGGTTATGTAGACTGTATCATGATTGGATGTTGAGTTATTTGAAATGCAGCAATACTAATTTAAGATGCAGTTTATTTGTAAGGAAGAACAGAAAGGGGTCTAGGAAAGCACTGATAATTGTATGTGTGTGCCTCTGAACTGATCATAAACTGATGTAATCATTCATTCAAACCTTTATTTAAGTCTTGGAAGATATTGAGATTATTTTACAATGTGCAAAGTGTCAAAATTTGTTTTGTAAACATAGATACATACAAGAATACAAGCGTGTCTGCATACATCATACATCATATTACTATACATCATGCAAACATATGCACATACATATATACTTACATTATATGGCCAAATGCACAGTATTTGGAGACCTGAACACTACACCCATATACCCATAGAAGAGGGCTGTTTGTTGTGGTTTGGACTGGGCCCTTAATTCTAGTGGAGGGAAATGTTAATGCTACCTCAATACAACATGGCATTATAGGAGAATTATGTGCTTCCAACTTTGCAGCAACAGTTTGGGGAAGGCCCTTTCTGTTTCAGTGCCCCTGTGTACAAAGCGAGGTCCATAAAGAAATGGTTTACTGAGTCTGATGTGGAAGAACTTGACTGGCCTGCACAGAGCCAAGTCCTGAATCCCACAGAACGCCTTTCGGATGAGCTGGCTGGACTCATCGGCCAATATCAGTGCCTGATGTCAGTTATGGTCTTGTGTCTGGGTGGGAGCAAATCCTCAGCCATGTTGCAAAATCTAGTGGAAATCTTCCCCAAAAGAGTGTATAGCAGCTAAGAGGGGACCAATTCCATATTATTGCCCATGGTTTTAAAATTAAATGTTCAACAAGCACACGAGTGTCATCTTGTTTGATCCCTGGCTTCTCCTTATATCACGTTGATGTGTCATTGAGCAAAAGACACTGCAGAGAACAAGAGCGGAAGGAAGGATAGGCAGCCAGAAACCCCTTAGCGGTGTGTTGTTAATGGGTCAGACCTTGGATGATAATAGTTGCAATTTCTGTGAAGATTCTCATTCATCCAAGTCATGGTACTTCTAAGTGCTGTATAAAGGCAGCTGGACTTGCTTGAGGTTCAAAAATATGTTTCACCTCTCATCCAAAAGACTTCTAGAAAAATCTTCTACCATTAGCAACACACCGCTAAGGGGTTTCTGGCTGCCCTCCTTTTCTTCTGCCCTGCTCTCTGCTGCACCTCTTCCCTACAGCCCCTCAAATCATCCCTGAGGAATAAGTGTACAAACTATTCAAGGGCTAGGACATCAGGAAAGCAGCAGACCTACAGAGTGCACCAGCCAGTTTATGCTGGTGTTCACAAAAGTAAAAAAAGGGCCACCTGCCTCAGTGACTACAGATCCATATTGTACTGACTTAAGTACAATTAAGTGCCTTGACTGTCCTTAAATTTGTGACTAACACCCTCCCAGATCCCCTGTAGTTTGCCTAGGCAAACAGGGCAATCCACTCTGTGTATTATGTAATCAACATGAGCCCCAAAAAAGTCCTAGAACACCTGGACACCTGTGCTAGGATTCTGTTATTGGCTTTCAAGCCCAGATTTTAAACAGTCATGCCACGGTTGTTGTAGGACAAACTTACCCAGCTCAACATGCTTCTCCCATTGGTCCTGGTTTCATTAATTTTCCAAGATGCAGATGGACAGTATGTGACGATGGCCCCCCTGCTGCCTATGACGCTGCACACTCCTCCCTCTCCTCTGCTTGTTGTAACCCAAGGCATGTAGCCAAAAGAGGGCAGTTTAGTATGCCAATAACAGCCTTGAGCTAAATGGTCTCAAGACAGTGGAAGTGAGGGTTTGATTTTAGCAAGGTCCATTGCCCCTGGTAATCAATGTCACTACTGTTCATATTACTGAAGTCTACATCTGTTAAAGCCTCAAATGGGATTAGAACATCTCCAATCTAATCCCAAAGGCGCAACATAGAACTTTGCAAATGTATCCACTTTGGCGGCTCAGTGTACCACGACCAATTGTGGTTCAATTTTATAGAGTCATTGCTGAAATCATTGTCTCTTTATCCATCCCACTCTGGCATGACTCCCTGAAAGCAGGACTATTGTGTATTATTCAGATGGCTGAGAGAGTTGCCTGCTGCAGGCTGCCCTCCATGATGATGCCAAAAAAAAAAAGGGCAAAGAAGATTGTTGTTGATCCGTGGCTTGTCAGACTGACTGAACCATGGTAATCTGCAGTCAGAGAATCACGTCTGTGAGCTCAGTGCACCGTCAGGTCTTTGTTTTGTCTTGCCAGCACTACAATTCTGCCACAGTAGACAAATTGATTGGCTTTGAATGTCTATTTGTACTGTATTTAGTTGTTGAACTCATGTTATACAGTGCATCTTGTCTGTTTCATATTTGAAGTCCTGTTGTTTTTCCCTGAATCTAGTCTTGCAATTTCCAAATTGTTACGCCTTACAGTCTGTACTTCGGAAGCACTGAAAATGAGTAGCAAAACAAGGCCGATTTCCGGTAATTTCCTCATTTCCGAATCCCCTGTGCCGAAGCGAAAAATAACTCCTCATCATTCATTCATTGTCATACTACAGGCGGCAGGCAGGGAAACACCCTGGACAGGCTGCCAGTCCATCACAGGGCAGACATAAAGATGCTCACTCACACATGCAGTTTTCCCCTCAAATTTTAACAAGCTGAATTACAGACTTATCTATGAAGCATTCAAAGACTGTGGAAAAGATAGTCTGGATTGAGAGACTACTCTCAATCGCAATCCACTAGAGCATCAATCCTGTGTTGTCACATTGCTAGTGCCCCTGTTGTATTTGTGGTGCATAAAAGTGATTCCTATTCTGGTTATACTCCAACATGCTCCGCCTTGAATAAACACTAGTGACGCCAATCAGGAATAGTCCTAAGTATAAATGGAACAGGTGTTGACTTTGGATGCCATGCATTCAAAGGAACACTCAAATAAACCACAATGGTTTTTCATTTTTACTCTTGTACCACAAGCAAACAGAAGCCTTTTAGCTCATCCAAACGTTGCTTTTTCTTTTTTTATCTGCTGAAACTTTCCAGAGTGTAAAAAACCTTTTGTTTATGCACTTGAAAAATAGGCCAGAACATGTTAGATCTATTTACTGTGAAAGACAAAGTGATTCAAACTGTTGACTGTTCTAAGTACCTATAAATATTAACTGAATTCTGCAGTATGAATATTAACTCAATACCGCTCTATGAATATTAACTAATGCTTGCACTAATGACTGTTCTTGCCACAAGGTGTATTCAGAAAGTTGCAAACAAAATGAAGATGAAATAGAACTTCATTTTAGCAACAAGCCATGTTTTCACTTTTGTTTCTAAAAAGAGGCTAATAGCTGTTTTGCACTAGTGCTTCATTGTGGTGCTGTTCACATTTGGTGTCTGTGCTTTTATATCTCTCAAAATAGGTGGAAATCGCACCTGTGTGTGATTTCCAGTTAGTTTTTCAGTGTTTCCTGAAAGTCTGAAGAGCAAAAAGGCTGCTCCATCTACTTTAATCGCTGACTGTTAAAAAGAACACCCCTCCCAAACAGCCATCGGCTTTATTAATTTAGGGGGAGTCCACCACTTCTCTGCCCATGTACTTCCCAAATTAGTTCAATTTTAAGGCCAATGCTCTGGAGTCTTGACAGCTGACAGCCTCGGATAAAAGGATCAGTGGTGCAGTCCATTTTCTTGTTTCTGACTGAACAGTACTAACACTTAATGCACTATTAACAATAACACCACTGTCTTCCAAGTTGTGCTATCCAGACAAATTGTGACTAATTTTGCATGCAACTAACTGCTATTCCTTATCTTTATTTTTTCCTAGACAATTTCTGTCTCTGTTTCGGTCCTAACTCTGAGCGGCATTGCCCAAGACCGTTGGTATGCTATCTGCCACCCGCTGATGTTCAAGAGCACAGCCAAGAGAGCTCGCAAAAGTATTATTCTCATCTGGGTTGTGTCGTGCATCATCATGATTCCTCAGGCTATTGTGATGGAGTGCAGCAGCCTCCTCCCTGAACTTACAAACAAGACCAGCCTGTTCACAGTGTGTGATGAGCACTGGGGAGGTTAGTTTTCATACAAATCAAAGCACTGGTGTACTGACAGATCTTGATGTTTAATCTGAGATCAAATGAGTGGCCGTAGGACTGCAAGGATAAGTTTAAATAACATGAGCTATTTCTGTTTGTAATTCTGTATGCTAAAATTGATGCGTCATGTACATCACTTTGCTGACGATTGATGTTAAAATTATTCGAACAGAGCCTCAGTCAGAGAGCTGATAAACAAAGGTAATAAAGGTCAGCAAAGAATAAAGTGCTGCTATTCATCAACTTCATTAAAGAGGAGTGAATCGAGTGATCAGTCTGATAACTTTGACACACTGTAGCTCCCTTTTTGCCTTATAACAGAAATCTTCCAAGTTGTATCAAACTGTAGTGATATTATTAACATGAGTGCACATAGTGGCACTTAATTCTCAGCTCTTCATGCTTTTATGATATGGGTGTCTTTGAGCAACACATACCTAGTACATGGCTGGACTTTATATGTATGTTGCATTCTTATTGTGCAACAAATTTGGAGTGAGCTGCAGTCAATGGCACAGCCCCAACTTTCCCCCTTGGCCCTGCCACTTTGCCCTGCCCCTACATTTTGTGCTTTGTGCATTGTTTTTGGGATCAAGGAGTAGTGGTCATCTAGCTGTGCAGATCCCCCATTAAGAAAAAAGAAGAAAACAAGGACACTTCATACTAAAATACACTTATCAATACACTCCACTCCAAGGCCAGGTACCCTCTGTCATAAAGGTAAATAAAGGCCCTGTCCACTATTTGAGGCAATACAGTATGGATTCTTTCAAATAGCCATGCAAAAACTGTAAAATATGTAATTGGTTTTATATGAAAAGCATTTCACAAAAATCGCTATTCATAATGTTAACAGAACCTTGTTTGAACAACAATTTGTAAACGCCCTGAGGACGTAATAAGAAACTGTTTGCGCAGAGTCAGTTTGAAAGCACAACAGCCAATAGGGAAACTCATGCAGAATACCTTTCCTTTGAACTGTATGAAAAAAAAAACAGTTTTGTTTCCATTTGTGGCCTCTTTTTAGCTTCTCCCAAATGATGATCATTTAAATTTTAACTTCTTGTTGTGTATTATTCTCTCAACAGCTGAGATCTACCCTAAGGTGTATCACACCTGTTTCTTCATTGTCACATACTTTGCACCATTATGTCTTATGGTTCTGGCATACATCCAAATATGTCATAAGCTATGGTGTCAACAGGTGTGTATGACGCTACATTGTATGTAAGTAGCCAGACAGTCAGACATTCTCCATTATGCTAACAGTGATAAGCATCAGTCCTTGCAATACTATGCTGCAACATAACAAAGCTTCTTTATCAAGCTCACAGTACTTTGCACATTTTTTTAAACAGATTCCTGGCAGCTCGTCTGTGCTGCAGAGGAAGTGGCGGACCTTCCAGTGTGCGGCGCCGGCCCCAGGGCCCGGCGAGTCTGTCAGAGTCAGAACCAGCACAGTGTGTGCTGAGATCAAACAGGTCCGGGCCCGACGCAAGACAGCTCGCATGTTGATGGTGGTGCTGTTTGTTTTTGCCTTATGCTACCTACCCATCAGCGTGCTCAATATTATGAAAAGGTAATGATCTCTTGAAGCATAAAAAGCCAGTCCCAGTAGACTTCGTTAAGCCAGGGCTCACACTTCTCCACTTAGGGGGGTAAAGGATTAACTTGGTATTGTCATCTATTATAATGTCAGATAATATTTTAGATGATACAATTCATTCATGTGCTGCTTATTTGCTGTAATCTAAAGTAATGATTATTAGTTTGAAAATGTTCAGCATTAATAGCAAACAAGATATAGTACCAGATGAAATGTGAACTAATATCATGTCATACTTTCACTGCAGAGTCTTTGGGACTTTCAAGAACACAAATGACAGAGAAACAGTGTATGCGTGGTTTACATTTTCACACTGGCTCATATATGCCAACAGTGCAGCGAATCCTATCATCTATAATTTCCTAAGTGGTAAGTGTCCGACCTGCCACATAATTCAGACCATTTATGTGATTTCCTCACCCCCTCTGCTGGACAGTGTGGCAACAACAATACAGTAGCGTCTCCTTTTCTCCCTCATTTGACGTTTGATGTTCTGGATTTTCTAATTATCCAGTTTTCATCCCTACATAAGAATGCCTGGTGTGAAATTACTGTCTCAAATCCCATTACAGCTTAATAGCCTCAGCTCGTGACTGATAAAGAGATGGTCATCCTTTGCATTTGCATAATTGGTAATTGCACCTCAATTTGAAAATCATCAGATATTCATGAAAGCTTATGATTAAAATGGTCAATGGAATTGACAAATTCACCAAAGGACCACACTGACCAATGGAAGGACTCAATTTCCCAAAGTAGCGTCCTTCATTTTCGGTCAATTTCAGTTTGGGTCAGGATACAGATGTCTTATTGAAATCCAGAGTCAATCAAGCGTTCAAAATGTGTTTACTAAAAATGCATTAGAGCTGTCCCCAGGTGATGACTGAAGAAGACTGAAAATTAGTAATGTTCAGTGCACTGTATAAAAGGTTCAGTATGAATCGTTTCTGAAACAGTTTTGATTAAAAAAAATTTTTTTGTTTTTTCAACAGGGAAGTTTCGAGGGGAGTTCAAAGCAGCATTTTCCTGCCATTGTTTTGGTCAGGGTCAAAATCAGACAAAAAGGACAAGGACCAGAACGAGCACTGACAGTCGCAAGTCCTTGTCAACTCAAGTCAACAATATGGACAATGTGTCACGCATATCAGATCAGGTAGTGTAGCCCCAACCCTGCTCTGGACCTGTTATCATCGATCCGTCTTACATAGTGCACAGACATTGATTATGGGAAACAGATATTAAAGCTTATCATTAAAATGGCCATTGGAATTGACTAATTCACCAAAGGACCACAGTGAAAAATGAAAAGACTCAGTGTCCCAGAATCATTTCTTCATTTCAGTTTTGGGTCAGGATACAGATGACTTACTGGAAAATAACTTGTAGAAAACCAAACATTCTTCTGAAGATTTCTCCTCCCACTACAAGCTCATAGACTTCATCATACCTCAAACAAGATCCCAAAAGGCACTTGGAAGAATCAATAGAAATACACAGAAACTCTTGCACGATTTATCATTAATACTGCTCAGATAAAGTAGTGATTGATGCTCAATTTCATGTCCTTTCGTGGTGTAAGGTAATTTTAATTAATGTTTTAATTACACATGCATACTACTTTTGGGGGGCATTTTTGTGTGGCAAATTTCATTTCCTTGTTGTATAATTTTGTTTTTGGTGCAGTTGGCAGTACCAGTTATCTCAGATGGACATTATTTCATGCACTGTTGACAGAAAGTGTATCAGAGCACGATTTACTGCTTTGTGTTTTGAGAAAATAGAGGTCAAATCATAAGAAAGAGTATTCACAAGGTGCCACTGGGGTTTGTGACCGACTTTAATAGCTCTCTATAATATCATAATTAGTCTCTTTAGGAAGCAGAGATCCATCCAAGTGTACAGATGCTGATTAACGTATGACTGTTTGCATAACAACTATGTAAATGTTTCAGCATCAAACATCATTAGCATTAATCAAAATACAGATTATTCATCAAAGCGCATAGCCGGGATGTTTGTTGCATATCATCCGACTCTCTCCTGTCTGTTTCTTCACTGCTCACTCTTACCTTTGGTTATACCTGTGACATACATACACATCACTGCAAGCAGCTCAAAAAAGAAAAAAAGAGCTTGTGTTATTTTGTTTTTTTTATGTTTGCTTGTTTTCTTTTTTTCCTAGCCAGTGGTGCATGCATCTACAAGTACTGATATCAGATACTGAACTGCATGCCTGGCTGTGCGGTAGAGATGGTAACTAAACTAGTTTTTATACGTATGGTGTAAAATGTGGACTTAAGTTGTATACATATACACAAAACATATAGAGAAACTGCACAAATTGCCAAAATGTTGATGTTGGTGATCTCCAACTTGAGTGATGCAAATAATTTATCAAGTCTTTATAATGACTGTAATGAGTTTTGGTCATTAGTGTCCTTTTTCTTGAGGGAAAACTTGATTGATGCTATCTAACATATCAAAGGCCTGATTCAAAATGACAGTATCTTTATTCCAAAAAAAATAAATTAAATAAAATACTGCAGCAATTAAAATAGTCTAAAACTGTTAAACGCTTAATATGCTTTACCCAATTTATGAAACTGTACTGAAAAGGACCACACTGGTCCTGTTTTGACCTGTCCTCAGCAGTCATGGAGGCATCTTGGTTGCATAAATGTGTACTGAATAAGCCTCAGAAATTACTGTTCAGGTTCACTGGCCAGTGAGCAAGCTGGTGGTCGTCTTCAATTGAGTTGTACACCAGTGAAGGCAAAAAATCATTTGACTGGAGTGGATTGTTGAGCAAATCTTTCACCGCAATTTCACTGATGTGGGACAAATTGAACATTTAAATTGAAAGTCAAGATGTGGGTTACGCTGCATGAAGAGACATTTTTATATCCTTTGTGGTTGGGCCAAAGTCACCTCATGGAGAACTAAGGTTCCAGTAATTACTACTGCGTAACCACTGCTGTTTGCATGAAATTGAGCGGCAGTCTGCACACACTTGTGCAATCATTATTTGTGATGGACAGGTACAATCAGGACTGTTGATGAGAACTCAAAATATGACCGGCGAGGTTATTTAATGGACCATTGCCACAATTACAATCAGTGCATACAATGAATAACTTTGCACCTTCTCACATGTTTTGTACACCAAAATAATACAAAATATCTTTTTCATGAAAGCCTCAGTCGTATAAAAAATGGAAAATAAGTCACTGAGAAAATAACACAAAATTCTCCATGAAATCAGCTGTCAAATTATGCTATTCAAAACACTCACAAACTGTACTCTATTTGTGACATCATCAAATTTGATTACCTAACATGCACAGTCACTAAAAAACTTTATACTGAAGTTTGATCCACAAAATGCTCACACATCCGCATATTTTATTAGATTAAATTGTACCCATCATTGCATTTCAATTACTAAATCATTATAGTAAACAACTTCATTATGTATTGTTGTTCTCTAGTCCACCAGATTAATCTCTTCACTCAGTACTCATAAGCCTCTCAGTCAATCACTTGAAACACATTTCTGTTCCAAATTAGAAATTAGAAATGCTGTCAGGATCCGTGACTGTCATAGAAAAACACAGCTGCCACATTATTTGCCGAGGTGCTCATAGCTGACAATCAAGAAAGTAATACTAAGCTATTTTTCACTTGTTAAAACCTTCAAGCCTGTTTCTGAAAGCCCCTTAAATATAATTCCACACATATTTGACTGGATTTTTTGCCATTGCTAACCGTTACAGTGCTGGAAATGAAGTATTTTACAATATACATACTGTAGATACTGTACCAGGGTTAAACATGTTTAATTGCACTGTAACTGCTGCTTTCTGCATGATTCTGTGCACAGACACCTTCAGCAGGGGAACCTGGGAGTGTTCCTGTGCTCCTTTAGTCTCGACTTTCGTGCACTACTTGTAGGCAAAACCATGCAAGTTTGAGTTACAGCTCAAGTTGCAGACACTTTGTCAACTAAATAATTCAAATTACTAAAAAGAGTCAGAGTCAAAACAAGTCAAGTCAAAACACTGAAATTGTCAAAAGACATCACAGCCAAATGACAGTAAAAAGTGGCTGTCTGTCTTGAGTTTTGAGATTTTTTTTTTTTTTTAACTTCTGGAGTGGTAAATCTTATCAGAGTTGGGACTGATGGTGGTTTTAATATTCATGTTGATCATACCTCAAGCAATTTTTCCAGGAACTTCTCAAATATAACTTTATATATTACTATTTTTTACTCTTGACACAAATCTGAGTGCTCTGTGCATTGAGGATATGTTTACTCAGTGTGCAGTTGTTTTGATTTTATGTTTAGATTGATATATTATAGCATAAACAGACCATCTACTCATGCATCCCCAGTGATCTATATGCTCAATTTTATTGGCCTTTTCTCAGCTGAGTGAAACCAGACATATGAATCAATTTACACACATAAAGGATCACATCAGAGACTTCAATGACTTATTGCTCATCAGCCTACGTCTGCGCCCATAGCAACTATGTCAGTTTATGTAGTTGAAGGTACCCAATGTAGTTTGTGACCACTAGTGGTGCTCATGAGCACACTAGGAAAACTGGGTCCTGATGTTGTTTTATATATATTAAACATATTGTTGCCGCAAGTACCAAAACACTGTGTTTTGGTCAGAGATGCTTTTAAGGTAATCAAAACCAAGAGTGTTTACAATGAAATCTAGATTGGGTACCTCAGTCTCCATAGCTTAATGATGCAACAGAGTGTAAAAACGGTGCAGAAAAGCTATATGCCATTAATAAAGCACAACTCTCTCAGATATCTTTAAATAAAACATGTTTGGATATCTGAAAGTGATTACAGACCTGATCTGACTGACTGAAAGCCATTTTAAGTTCATTTGTGAGTTCGTTTTTTTTTTTTTTTTAAACCATGAGGTGGCCTACTTATCCACATAATGTTGTTGCCACAAGATTCTTCAAAGATGTCTCTGATATACTGTAGTAGGTCTTAGCATTCATGTATTAGAAATAGCTCTCTGGCCACTGGCATATTCAGCTTAAGTCAGGGTGCGAAGTTATAATCTGAGATTTGTGGGAGTCTCTAAAAGAACTAACGTTAGTGGCAGAGATAAATGAATGATTGGCTGACTGAATAAATG
>OMLF01036504.1:53919-91989 GCA_900302615.1 Holocentrus rufus | reverse complement strand
GGCCGCAGAAGCCGTTTTTTTTTTTGCCGGCATGGTAATTTTGTATTAATGTTACTCTACTACAAAAGTAATATTGGCTAATTCTTTCATATTGGTTTGAACATTCGTGACCCCCACGTTGCCCTCGACAGGCACAGTTGGCGTACACTGTGCACCTTGGGGCCTGGTGGTGAAGTACAGCCTTCATCCACAAGAATATAGTGCCTAGGTCTTTTGGAAAATACATTTCTTTTAGCCTGTTTATCTCGATAAGAATTATTATTGTGTTAAAAAATTAATTGCTTGTGATAAAAACAATCGTTGTTGTTAATGTATTATTAGCAACCCCCACAAATGTATGAATTTACTTTCTTCATGGGAGCCCAGACCCCTCCTTATGGGAGCTCAGCTGCCATTGGCTCCCATGTAATTTGAACACTGGCTTTAGTTTTCACTATTTATTTGTTTAATCACTCCTGAAGAAACCATTCCATCAACAGCTATAGCCCTATCTCTAAACTGCCATTTTTATTTAAGGCTTTAGAAAAAGTAGCTTAATTTTACTGAATACTCTTAGAACAACAATATTTGTGAGAATTTGCAACTTGTTTTATGCCACTACACTGCCCAGAGACAGCCACTCTCAAAATAACAAAATGAAGATGTAAGAAGTGCGTGATTTCAGACCTTACAGACCTTGGTGCAGTATTTGACACTCTTGTTAAAGCAAAATGCCTCAAGCACTGATGGAAGTTGCTCAGATCATACCTCTCTTATAGAATCTACCATAATTTAATGTCAAATTCTTCAGAAGATGGCAGAAACATGAAAGACACCTGTATGGTCCTGCAGGGTTCACTTCTATGCCACATCATTTTCTGCTTCAATATAGCTCCACTTGACAGAATTATTTGTAATCATGTCTCTTTGCATTGCAATGCAGGTAACACGCAGCTGTACCACCTGCTCAAACCTAATGCGAAAACTGTATATACACACTCTCAAAGGAGCACTTCAGCCCAAAACTATATATTTTGTATCATATACTTACCCTGAATACATGCTATGGTACGTGCACTGCTAGATCGGGCTATGATGCAGACCATTTAGGGCCTTTTCACACCACACTCACTTAATCCTTAACCTGGGGCTAAGGAGAGGTAACAGGTGTCTTAGCTCAGGGCTAAGTGTATTTTGAAAAGGGCTTTAGTTCCCTATTAGCCCAGGTTTATTCACACCTTAGCCCGGGGTTAAGACGCTCCTTAGCCCAGGGTTATGGAAGCTCTTAGCCTTGAGTTAAGCAAGAGTTCACACTGGAACATTCAAAAGTGCCACATTCTTGTGTGAACACGTTATAAGTAAGCCATGGAGGGGCAGGATAGCCCAGTGTTTGAACAAATGCAGTGTGAAATCCTCAGGCAATGCCCTTCTGCAGTGCCTCAGTCTAAAGTCTGTCACATTGGCTAGCTGATTTATATAATCTTTTAAATCAATTATATATACATGTTTATAGAATTGTGTTCATGTAATTGTGCTTGGTTTGGCTACTTTTAATCTAGTGTTGTTTCTTGTGTTTTTTCATTTCATTTTACATATTTATTTGCTTTTGTTTAACATAATTTATCTGAATGAATATTCTATTTCTTTCTCCTCAGTTCTCATTGTTATTAGTCCATACCAGCATTTAGGGAGTTTGTTTGTTGCACACTAGCCGCACAGAAAGTCGCACCAGGTAATAGAGTGGGGTGTCTTTAGATTTTTGCACCACAACTTGATTTTCATGAATTTATGTGTATATGACATTATTAACTGGTATTTGATCAAACAAAGTAGCAAACAAAGAAATGCACAAATTGTTTTTGAAACACCAACTGTGATGGCAGCGATGTAACTATATGTGGTGTTATGATGCACTTTCTTTAACCATTGTAGCTTTCAATAAACTTCAAGTTCATAAGTTCACCAATGACAGAAAACAATGAATGACAATATATTTTTAACCTTTTTTTAACTGTTTTAACAGTGTCATTTGTGTAAAAAAAAAAAAAAAAAAAAAACTCTCTTGTGTCTTGTTATTTTCTGCAAAATGCTTTTATTGTTTGTCATATAATTGTATTTACATTGACAAATGTTTACCTTGGCTGTGAATGTATTTGTTTTGTTGAATTAAGACCGACTTGATTCAGTGTATTAATGCCCATTAATTTATGGCACTACGTGTATGCTATGTCAGTGTATTGTATTAATTAGTCCTAATTAGAAGTAATTAATGGAAGTGCTGGCTGTTAGTACAATTAATCTTTTTTTGCGGTGAAATGCAGTCAAATAACAGGGTAATTACAAAAGCTTTACATAAACAGTCTGTGCTGTGTAATAATTAATAAATCGGGATAAGTCAAAGGAGCAACTGAATACTATCCACTAATGAATGCAATTTATTTTCAATTTATTTAAAGCAGTCAGGTTGGTTGCTAACTTTTAACAATAGAGAGAGTTACAATTCCAGACTGAAAATCTTTAAAATAAGAGCACACCCTTGGACACTCTTACACTGTTGTATACCATTTATTTATCATGCTTAGAGCATTTCAGTAGTTCAGTAGTTATTTAAATTGTTGTAAATTTCTTTCTTTCTTTCTTTCTTTCTTTCTTTCTTTTAGAAAAAGTGAAAGGAAGTCAAGTCAGATCAAACCAACTTCATTGCCATTCCAATCTGTTGTTTTCTAGGAATTTTCCATGTTCACACACATACATTTAAAACATGAAAACTATATCACATACATAAAAATCACTTAATGATACATGCACACCCTTCCTCTAACTCATTAGTTTCCTTTATAGGATATAAAACTAATAGCAAAATACAGTTCAAATGTCCAAAAGACATCAGAGTAACTTAGCTTGTATCAAATAACAGCACTAATTAAGAGTTCAGAAACTCAGATCGCCTCAGGATATGTGTTATTTTTGAAAAGCTCATTCCTGAGACTGAGTTGTCTGAACCTTTTCCCCGAGGGGAGGAGGTCATCTATGATCTTCAAAGCCCTCTGAATAAAGCAAGTTTCATAAATTAAGGCGAGAGTGGACGTCACTTTTTCATTTTGCAGACTTATTCAATTTGCAGGTTTTATTCAAAGAGACTTACAAGTGGTGCATAGAAACAAATCAAGTGTGCAGCTATGAAGAGCTAACCTCAGTATAAGTTCCACAGCTTGGTTTCCAGAAACAGGAGGTGGTGCTGGAAGTACAGACAGGAGAGGGATTTATTTATTTGTTTATTTATTTTTTAATATAATGGATGGGGGTAGGGGGGTTACAAGGAGCAACAATCAGGAGACAATCAAGTGCTAGTAAGTGCTAACAATCTGGAGCAAGATAAGAGCCACACTCAAGATTACAGCACAATTAGCATAACCATTACTGAGTTGAGAAGCTCATTCCACTATAAATGAAAAGAGTCTGGTAGGTAATATCAGATGCTTTTCACCTGCATGGGTGGAAAGGAGCATATACTTTGAGGAGGACCTCAGTGAATGTGGGTGCAGTTCTTTCAGCTGCCCTCAAAGACTTGAACTTGCCACAGGGAGCCAGTGGAGTGACACCAGTAGAGACGTGACGTGTACGTTTTGGTTGACTGAAAATCAAACATGCCACTGCGTTTTGGATCATCCGCAGTGGTTTGACTGCTGCGATGTGGTCAGAGAAAGTCAGCTGGTTATCAATCAGTACCCCTGGCAGAACTGGAGAGTACCAATGATGTTGAGCCAAGTTGAACAAAGATGCTTTGCTGCAATGTTTAAATTCAGGGGAGCCATATTTTTCTTAATCTGAACCCTGTTGGACTATATTGAAGGCTCTGCAAGGATGTCCTGAAGATAAGTTTTTGGTCAGGTTGAGCTGAAGGTTGCTGTCCTTCGTCCAGGTAGAGATCTCTGCCAGGCATGCTGAGATCCATTTTGAGATAGTGGTGTCCTCTGGAAGGAAGGACAGGAAGAGTTGGATGACGTCTGCATAGTAGTGGTAGGAGAAGCCATTTGATCAAATAATTGGGCCCAATGAGGTGATAAAGGAGGGGGCCAAGCACAGAGCCTTGGGGGACACCAGTTGTTACCTGGTGTCATCTGGACACCTGCCGTCTCCATGACACCCTGTCTGAGAAGTAGGAGTCAAACCAGCTGAGTGCAGTCCCTGTGATGCCAAGGTTGTAGATGGTGTATAGGAAAGTCTGGTGGTTCACCGTGTTGAACATTTTGGGTAAGTCAAGCAATATGAGAACTGAAGACTTCGAGGAAGACTGAAAACACAAACTCCAAAAAGCACTCAGCTACTACTAGCAAAAGTAAATACAGCTATAACACTCACCAATGAAGCAGACTTCTCTATCAGATGCGAATACTTGTCAAATGCAAACACTTTTGATCAATCTCTCCACATTACCACACACATTTATACAACTGAAACATGGCAGCCTAAGTAGGACACACCGAACTCTTCAGGTGCCTCAGGTAGTCTCTGGTGGTTGTCACTATGAGGTATTTTCTTTCCTATTTAAGGTTTAAAGAGATCATAGAAACCCAAATTAAACTTTTTGGTGGTTGTTTGTTCAAAGCAGTCACAACATGACATGGAGAGTTGTAAATCAGATGAGCAGTGTTTACCCTTCTTTAGCTGGATAACACTGGCTCTATAGTTCTCCAAATTACACTGAGTTCAGCAGAGGCGTGTGTGTGCGCGCACACATGTGTTGGTGTGTGCATGTGTGCATGTGTGTGTGTGCTGGACAACAGCACTCCCAGCAAGCTGGAGGCTAGAAAGCTCTACAGTGAAGTGATGTAATTTTCAACATGCACAATCAACAGCCATAATTGCAAAAAACTAGGAAAATAAGGTCCAGGTTGAAAATAACCATGGAAAGATCCCAGACATATGATTAGACTAGACACTTGAAGGTCAGCAGAGTCATATTCATTTTCCCTTTCAAAATGAACCAAAGTAACCCCTGAATATGTGTATGTAATCAATCAAACAAAACTTTATTTAAATTGTACTTTTCATAAAATCTAAAAGTGCCTCACAAAAAAAAACAAACAAAAAAGGGATGAGGATTCAGTCACACAGCAAACCTTTTCAGTCACTGAGTGATTAGTGATCAGTGAGAAGATTAACAAAATATTCAGGTTATCATCAAAATTTTTCAATAAAAGATGAGAGGAACAGTCCAAGTTGTCTTTGTCTTCAGTTTCATATTTCAATGTGTATATCAGCAGGACATTCATAGGCTGAATGTAGAATGCAAAGCTGATTCACCACATAGCAAAGAAAATTCATAATGATATAGTCTAGGGTAACATAACATGGGTGTATCGTGTTACTGGCTTGTTGCTTAACATAAACTCAGAATTGTCTAATGCAGTGGTGGACAGAATACACTCACTTCCTTCTATAATAATAAAGCATTTGGAAAAACAAAATAAAAAAACAAGATATGCTTGTGTGCGCTCTCACCCACTGAGAGGATATTCTATTCTTTTCCAGCCACAGTCTTAAGGCACATAATCAGTTGCACACATGTAACAAAAAGGTCTGTGGATGCAAGCCCTTTCAGCATAAGGCATCAAATGAATTGAATTGAATTGGATCATTATTGAGTACCACAGATTTCCTCTGTGGTCCTCTTTGGAGTATTACACTGATTTGTGTCAGGTCTTTGCAGTGAGTGAATCACAAGCGTCATTTTATTGCATCTTTGTGGGATGCAGCCTTCAGTAAACATGTTGCATCACATTGACCGTGGGGGTGTAGCTCACTGTAAGCACCAGAGCACAAGAGGAGAAGATAAGGTCAGCTGCAGTCCACTTGACAGGAGGAGCCACACAGCCGCTGTCATGAAGCCAGCACCTTGGGAAGCTGTGATCATAATTGGTGAGTCTGATTCAGCTGTATTTTGTGAACTTTGTGACAGAACAAAATAAATAATTCATATTTTACATAAAAGCTGCAAGTTGGTCACCTGATCATAATCTAGCACAATATGTGTTGTCATGAAGTAAAAAAAAAACAAAAAACGGTGCATTGTAGCTTACTATCCATGTAAACTTTGGCAATCTATCCAGTGGAGTAAGTTACATTTATCTCAGCAATTGTGTTCAACCTATCTCTTGTAACCTAAACGTTTGGGCAGCTACAGATAATCACATAATTACAACAATTAAAAATCTTCTCAAGATGCAGTGTCTTGTAACAATATGAGTGACTATGATATACTTATCTTCCAGGTGTTGTTATCTCTCAGATTACCAGCATCAGGATGTTATCTAAATCTTCTTCAGACTGTTTGGCTGTTTTGGATACCTGTATGTCAGACTTATGCAAGAGTGAACAAGCATTTCTCAGAGGCATCTGTGAGGTTAACGGTAAAAATGACACATTTCTAATTTATAACTCTGCTGCAGGGACTTGGGCCAAAATGTTATCCTTATGCTTGTGGCATCATCAAATATATTAAATTCCCTCTGTAAGCTTACAACATGAGATGTCCAATTGAATTTCACCTCTTGGAGTATAGTTGAAATGTAATACTGAGGCAATAGCCTGCAGCTAAGTCTGTGCTAACCAAATAAATAAATAATAATAAATAAGCTTTCACCCCGACTCAAAATTGCTGTGATGACATTAAAAAGATATATAATCATGAAGGATTGAAACAAATTTGAAATGTCACATTTTTTCAGCACATATACATGCAGTTCAGCCAAGTCCTGTGAATATGTGACAGATTTGTAAGCTCCAGAGTTAACAAATCATATATCAAAGCCATTGTAAGTGAATATACAGTCATGCCAGGTACACAGAAAACACCTGTTACTCATGGAAAATCCTGTTTTTCTGCCTCCCTGTCGTGCATATGTTATTCTAGATGAAGGGTGCCAAATAAAAGGCTCAAAGGTCTGTAACATGACCATGCACACCATACTGGACCAATTTCCCTCAATGCAAGCATGTCTTTGTGACTGGGAGGAGGAGCTTTGTGGGTCTATACAAGCCCTTACCGCACACTGCCACCAAAAGCCAGGTGCAGTATTCTCAGAATTCTTTGTGATAAGCATTAATATCTAAAATTACATTTTTGTTGACAAAAGAGGGTCCAGTGTATGAGCTATTGTGTTACAGGATGGGTGTTGTGGACAATAGAGTGGCTGTAATAGATTGGATAAGAGCTAATCATACTTCCCATTATGTGCAGCTCTGCAGAAGAGGAGCACTTCAGCGATGGACTGGCAATCTACCAGTCTAAAAGGCTATGGTAATTATTTAGTCATGGTTTAAGGTCAAACAGATAAGAGATACGGAGTACATGCAATTAAGTAGAAATAGTCAATAAAAAGTGACATATTCACAAAGAACTAAATCACTATGAATTTCTTTTTACAGTTTATGATGGTACCGGATCCTGCTTGAAACAAATGACAGACTGCATCACTGATGAGACTTGTAACAGGAATCTGGTCCCTCTTATTCAGGCTTGTAACGAAGGTCAATGCAATAGGACCCACTGCCAGCAAGTAACTCACCAGTTTTACAGTGACATGCCTTATAATGTAGCAGAAATGCTGGTCATGTGCGAGTGTGAGCCCTGGGATCAGGACTGTCTGTTTATCAAGGGAATTCTGCAAAGTGGTACGTGTGGAGATGAGATCTGGTCCTGCCAGGATGGACTGAACCACTGTCTCACAGACTGGCACTGTAGGTAGGTATATCCAAGGTCTCTGTCTCCATATCTGACACTGATTTTTCATTTTATTCATTTATCTATCAGGGACATTTGTGCACCCATCAACACTCAAGTGTAAATGCATCAGAGTTAGCCGCAGTGGGCAGGTGAAAACAGATACATAACAGCACCATAACAATATAATACAATGCATTACAAAAGTCACAGCAATACATAAAACACTGTTTAAAATGACAAAAGGTTTGAGGACAGTGTCACATTTGATTTGATGTTGCTACTCATGAGTGCAGGGCCGGTTAGTTTTAAACCACATTTTAAGCCTAGGTGTCATAATTACTGCCTCCTCACAAAAATAAGACTATTTCAGTAATGGCTGGCTCTGATTGGCTGAGACATCAGAGACAACAACCAAACTTTGTAGAAGTAGTTTGGGACAGCGATTTCATTACTTTGTATCACACGGTAATGAAATACACGTCTTGGAATTATTTTTAAAAACGAGAGTTGTTTAAGGAGAAGTTAGATGCTGGGAACCATACTTCTTACCATCTATAGTTTATACCATCTAACTTCTCTTAAAACAACTTGTTTTTATTGTTTTTTCAAAGACATGTATTTCAAGTACACATGATAAAATTGTGTAAATAAGACTTTGGCTTCGGAATTGCTGTAAGGTTAACTTTTTCACTTTGACAGAGCTAGGCTAATGACTCCTGTAGACTTCAAGTCTTTATGCTAAGCTAACATGAACTGCTATGATGCTATCTATTGAAACCAGTGGACGTACAGAGGTGATGGATTGAACATCTTGGAAGTATTCCTTTAACTAATATAATGATTCTATTATATTTTAAAAATGACTGACTTTTTCCTATAAGTTTTAATGCATCCCTTTCTAAACGCAGATAAAACAAACAGCCTCTGTATGTAAACATGTTTACTTTGATTTTCCAGAAATGTGTTCACAACCTTTCAAGCCAAATGTTGGAGTGCTGAAGACACGCAATGGAGTGAGTCTGACGACAGAAATGATGAATGCATCAGCCAGATGAGTCCAGCTCTCATCCTTGGTGGCGATACTGAATGTAAAATGGCCTTTATAGCCACAGTGGGAACAGCACTTCAGTATCCTTGTACTTGCACAGGACTGTACGATGAAGATCTACAGAGATGCATCATGCTTCATGATGTACTTCACAATCGATCCCACTACAGTGAGTAAGATTTTGATTTAAAGAACAGTTGTTTTCATTGTTACTTGCAAACATTAGCTGAGAACTGCCACTTTAAGCACTTTTTATTCTCATTTCAGTGATTTCTAGGAAGAGCATTAGTGCTTCTTATAAACCTCCTGAAATAAATGAATCTAAGCAAAGCCACAACTGGGTAACTGGTTAGTTTCTATTTGAATTTCATAATTATTATTGTCACGTTTTTATTACTAAATCTATTTATCATACTCAAACAACCCAGTTTTATAACAAAATTTCCATTGTTACAGTGGATTAACATTTTGTCTTTTCAGATTATCTACAATATCCTTTTACATACATGCTCCTTTCTGGAGTTATTTTGCCCACGGTTGTTTTCTGTAAAGTATGGTAAGTGCATGAACAGATGTCAATGCAAAATATATAGTCATTATAATATGTATTGATGATTCAAAACATGTTTTTTAAAATGATGTTTTTTACTCTTGTAGGATTTTGAGAAGAAAAGATCAAACAAAATTTCACCCTCCTCAAAAAAACAATTGTGTTGTTATTCTCTGATATTCAGGAACATGTGTATGTTTATTATAAAAATGGAAAATCACTCATGATTCATTATCTCTAAAGATCTGTAGAAGAAAATGTTGTCTGACAAGTTTTGAGACACAAAGGTGATGCTTACTATAACACCATCAGTAGTTTTCCTAGAACAGCAATGTGTTGTTGCCTAAACATCAAAAAATATTCACAATTTTTTACATGATTTTTAATATAACGTCTTGTTGCGATAAGGAATGTTCAGTTCCATGCAAAGTCCTCTGCAGGAAACCTATTTAAGGGACTGATAAATCCTGACTTTGATATATTCTAAAAACTTTGAAAATAAAATGTAATGCTTGACAAGATTTGCTGTATGTCAGAGATTCGTTTGTAATGAAATTCATGATCTGCGATCTCAAAAAAAAAAAAATCTATCTTCTTTTATGGAAGCAGAGAAAACACTTCTTTCTACGATCTTTCTACGAGACTTTGGCTCTACAGTTACTTCTATTTTCAGTCACTGTAAAACAACATCAGTGCATCTGTCATGTTTGAGACTGGATTAACTGATTTATGTCATTTTGTGATGGTTTAGTTGCTGTTTAGACTTCCAGTAAATCTGAAAATAAACATTTGAACACCTTGAAATCCCAATTTGATGAAAATGCTGTGCTAATCTCTCAGATTGCATAAGGCATAATAAGGAGACATTATTTGAGAAGAAGAGCCACAAATCAGCATGAAATCCCCACTTGCTAATTAACAAAATCAGTTGTACTGAATGGTCTTGAATGCCAATGCTTTCTAATGCTTATTTTTCACTCTTCTGAAAGCAAAATCACTGAAAGACAGTCCCAGATTTAAAGGTGCAACATCCAGCATTTTTAACTTCAATAAATCATTACCATATTGATTTGGAGACATTAGTATAAAGTAATTACCAAAAAGGAGGCCATTACAGAGAAAATAGGCAGCTTCTGCTGGCCTTACCTTACATTTTACTCTGTGTGCGGCTTATTCACAGGACATCTGTCGATAGGTTCAATAGGAGATTGTTTCATGGCATAAAAGAGAGACAATCTGTAATTTTTGAGAACAAGAAGAGTCTAACATGCCCGTCCACCTGGCTGCATCTGTTAGTCATCCCACATGAAATAACACTAATGTGAGTGAATGAAACAAAGAACAGTGATCAGTGCTTGCATGATGGGGGTTTGGGATGAAAAATGAAGATTTGACTATAATATTGGCTGTTTTAACGAGGACACTGCTGGATTTTAATATATTTATGAAAATATATCTGTTTTCTTGCAAATACAATCATTAGAGCATTAATTGCTGGGCGTAGTGCTCCAATAGGTCTCTCTCTTTTTCTTTCTTTCTTTCTTTCTTTCTTTCTTTCTTTCTTTCTTCTAATTCTTTATCATTACACCTCTTATTTGTTGCCTTTAAAGTTTTTACAGAAAATGGCACCAAAACTTCGATGTCACATTCTATCTCATTGTATTAGTTTATTATTGTCTACAGATAGCACAATATCACTATAGCAACACCACAAGAGAGAAGTGCAATGGCATATCATTTTACATCCATACAATCACAGTACATAACCATCTCACCAGAGGACTACAGTGTGTCTGAAATGGTAGGCTATGTCATGCATAGACTTTATTAAGGGCAAGGGCAAAAATGATCCAAGATCTTTGAGGAAATGCTTTGAAATGTTTGCTTCTGCTGGTCTATAAGGGACAAGCCATTTTAAATTTAAATTTAAGTTAAATTTAATTAAATTTAAATTTTTGTTTCATTGGCTAAGCCCTTCTGTACAAAAAAGGCAGTAAGTTATTACAAGCTAAAAAAAAATGCTTTGGGACCAAAATTACCTCGATAGATAAACACACAACTTTAAAACCCAGACTCAAATTTTGCCTTTGGAGCTCTATTTATAGCTAAAGAAAATACCTGTTGTGATGATGTTTTGAATTCAGTGAGGAGCTGCCAGACAACACTCATTTTCTTACTTTAGTCTATAAGGCCACTTACTCCAGCAACCATCTTACATAAGGTGAGCCTCCTCACGGCAACCCTAGCAAGTGAATTTTACTGGGCTTATCCCTCAGAGCCACCAAAATAAAATGTCACGGTGGTCTGAGATAGAAATAAGTAATGAAAAATAGCTTCATTTATTGGAGAACAAGCCCCTCACTGGGTCAATATGTATTCATTGCTGCCCAGATCCCATCTGACAGGGCTGACACATGTGGGTTGTCAATTTTGACCTATTTCAGAGATGAAAATTAATTTAGAGAGAGATCATGATCAGCTGTTACTTATTTTCAAACCCATTTGACCTCTTTAAAAATCCATGGTCTTTTATCTTATCACAACCACATTGAGCAAGACACCGACCAAAACTGACGATCAAATGGAGCATGATGCGTGAACTACAGTACCATGCAGGCTCTAACAGACTCTGAAATATTGAATGGATTTAAAAACAGGAAACACAATGGAAAAGAGCTGGTTTAGGAAAAATACAGCAACTGGACATTTTTTTCCTGTCTTAAGCGACAGTTTTGGCAAAATACCTCTTATGATTGCTTTGGAAATATAATCGAAAAACAATGCACTTTAAATACAGCAGCATAGGCCACAAATCTATATGCAGCAACAACAGGGGAGGTATTTTAAAGGGAAACAAGTCAAATATTTATATTACAGCAACGCATGTCCCGATGTCCTGGCTCTCGCTTGGGCAACCCTGGAGTTTGTCTTGCGACATAAGGCTTCGCAGATAAAGTCACCAGCTTCTACAACTTTGGCAAGGTCCACCCCCTGTGAAGAATCAATAATAGACTTTAATAACCTTAATGCTGAAAATGGATACTTCTAACATGTAGTTTATGATCTATAGTGCATGGATCTATCTATCTAATTGTCTGTCAGTCTGTCTGTTGCATTGAATGTCAGAAACTGAACTAAAGATTCATATAATATTAAAATGTAGTGGTAATGTGCTACCAGCAGGGGTAGCAATTGCTGAATAAATTGTTGCAGAGAACGGGCATATGACACGGTGGGCTCATGCAAGTTGTGCAAAACCACTGACATTATAAAATAAACTTTCACAGCACATTTACAGGAGAACAATCTGTTTATGTATCTGATCTGCAAATCTGGTCTGGGATAGCATGATGCACTGGTGATAATACAGACATAAAACACTGTCTCTCAAAGGACGCAGTGAGGACATACTTACAGTTTCAATGTCCATGCCATGGAGCATGTACAGAACATCCTCTGTTGAAACGTTGCCAGATGAACCCTGAGCGTACGGGCACCCTCCCAGACCAGCTACTGCGGAATCCACCACACAAACCCCCATCTACAAGGAAACACAACAGAGACATTCAGCACCTCCATGTAGGCTTTACCCCAGGTAAAATCCCAGAACAATGATCCTTGTTCTGTTTGATTGTTCTGTTTGGTGCAGCGCGCCTCGCCAGGCCTGTGGTTATGTTTTACAGCTGTTAGGGACTGTGGGCTTGTGTCTTGAAGATGAGTGGGCACAAAATGTCCCACAATATGGCTTACTCATCCTCTTTGTCAGCTTAAACCACCAGCACCACATAATTATGGCCTTGTTCATGTGAGAGGAACATTATAACTGCTGAACAGTACATTTCATATGTTTCTGATTCTCTTGGTTATTCATGTTTTTACAGCACTGCTCTGCCCTTAACCAGGAGGTGGATTCACTTTCTTGCCACATTGCTCAGGCATTTTTTGTTGTATCTTTTTACATGTCGCCCACAGTACAGTGATTGTAACCTTTTCAACAAACTACAGTAATTATTTGTAATTGATTATTTCAGTTTGGTTGCTCTTGCATTGAAATGCCTTTAATTAAAATTCTCCTATTTTCTTGTGGATCATGTGCAAACACTCTTGTAAGAATATTTACACCTAAATGGATTTCATGTTTATTGCAAATTTGAGTTTGGCTAATGGGCTGTTCTCATTTAAAGCATTATTATAATTTTTTTTCTATTTCATGGGAAAAGGCCTTTTTGCGGCCTACCATGCAAAGTGTCTGGCGTCCATATGAAAATTAATGATGCGTTTTCAGTTGTTCCTTTTTGTGTCCCTGCTTTTGTTGGACAACTACACCAAACACACAAAAATGTTTCTTAGCAAATGTCGGCACACAGTTTTTGTTCTGATGTTAATGTTGCAAGACCAAGACATTTATGAAAGATAAAGTAAGACAAACTTTACAGTCCAGCCCATCCTGTTGTAAAAGTATATTTTGTGAACAAAGGTGCAAGAAAAAAAAAAGAAAGAATATGAGAGCCACGATTTATTTTGAAGAATCATGAAGATCAATTTGTTCTGTTAATAGTCTGATTTTCTACAACGCTCACCAAGAACATGAGTTTCACTGGGACACATCCAAAGTTACTACCGTAACGGCGCTCGCCATATAGGATAATAACGCTAAGTATAACCTTTGCATTTACATTACAAAATGATGCAGCCAAGCCTTCAGTTTTGAGAGTCATTACAGCCTAAGGTCTCAGGATGTTTTCCACATGTCCCTGGGATTGTCATGAGAATATTAAAGATGTTTTCCAGCTCCTGTGGCAGAGCCAGATGTCAGAGGATCCCACAGCGAGACAAAATTAACACACTCATCTTCTCAGTGGCATCCAGTCACATCAACCTGGAGTTATGGGGGACTTTAACCCTTAGGGGATAGACGGATCAAACACAATTAATCGAATCTGCGTTGCTTTTTGAACAATGCTGCTAATTGGTGCTTTTTCCTCCAGACAAGAACCTACTTCTTTTAGGGGCCGTCTGAGTCGGCTGTAATTGCTGTTTGTGTTGGCAAGGGAAGAGGAGGAGGTGGGGTGGAAGGAGGGGATCCACTCCGGTGTGTGCAGTGCACGAGATTTCCAGACCTTGGTTAAAGCCAGAGCAGGATATTGTACTAGGCAGACTTTTTTGTTGAATAAACACAGAGTTGTAATCTGCCATGCCAATCCTCTCACTTTCAGCTCCTAACTGTGTAAGGCCAGGGGTCTTCTGCATACTGTTTCCGAGAGGAACAAAAGACAAGGGAACAACGATCCCCTTCAACAGCATGTCCTGTTCCTCTGGACGCTAATCGCATAGGGATTGGTGGTCAGCGGCTCCAGCTTGCCAGTGTTCAATTAGCTTCACATTGCCCAGAAACCAGATGTGGATTTGCTGTTAAAAAGCCACATTCAGTGAGCTGTGGCTATACAAAAACAATACATTCCTAGGTAAAGACACACTGTGTTCCAGTATTCGAACTTGCATAATTTGGGATAAGGTTGTTGACATTCTACATGCTAAGTGGACGAGTTTGGAGATGGACATGCTCCTATTATGGTTTCATAACTGCGTCAGAGAGAGAGAGAGAGAGGGAGAGTCGTAGCATATATGTGTTCAGTGAAGTATACGAGGCAGTGAGGCTTTACCCACCACTGCATAAACAGGGAAACTGAGAGAAACTGTTCTCAAGTCAGATCCACAGCTGACATATATCTCACCTCAGAAGCCATTCCCAGCAACATATAAACAAGCCTGACACTGAAAAGCCACATATTTATTCCAGACATTTGTGGAGAGCTGGGAGACGCATAAAATAAGAAAATAAGGACAGTAAATAAATGAAAATTTCAACTCGTGGTTCCTTTAAGCACAAAAAAAAGCGTTATATAATTAAGTCATTTGACGTCAACATTATCATACACTGAGCAACAGTTACATGAATGGAGAGAAATCTGTTAATGCACTATGCAATATCTTTATATGGCAAAGTTTTCAATTGTGAATTAAAATCCCTTGTGTTTGAAAACCACTTTATGTCTTTATGCTCATGAATAAAACCTGCGGTCACAAAAAGGAAATGAATATTAATTGGCTGAGAAGGTAAACACCTACTTTGCCATATGCACCACTTCACTGACTTAGTCCCAGTCAGAGCTACATCACATTTTCCACCATGCACTAGACACCAACCGCTGGCATTTTGTTCTCTTATTATGGCACCATGTGATTATGAACTGCAGAAACTATTTACTGTCCCACATAATAACTACAACAACTTGTTAAATATACAGTAGTAAGGCCAAGATATTCTTGTAATCTAATCAGATCACTCTTTTCTTTTTCTTATTTTTTCTTTTTCTTTTTTTTGTGATTTAAAAGGAAATTGCAATTTTGTCTGACCATCCCGACTCAACCTGTTCTGGAAGACCAGATTCACTGAAGGCCACATACAACTAACAACTGAATCCAGTCCCTCTTTTACCACAAAAACAGACAAGTAAGGCATCAGTATGAAAAGTAGTCAAGCGCCCGGGTTAGAGAAATAAATAACTTAATCCTGTAATTGTTTATTGAAACTACTTAGTGTCACATTAAACAAAAAGTGGTGGTGCTGTTCTTTTGTTTTAGACCATGCACTGCGGGTTTCCCTCTGACAGACAGCAGCTCATCCTTGACAAGCTGCGAGAAAGAGACGCATTCTGGTGGTTCGCCGCAGTATAGTCACCCATGAGTATCCTGTAAACATACATGACTAAATTGAATATGCACATAAATATAAGCGTCATATTTTGGGAGCTGTCCACCCATTGTTGAAATATGTTGAAACATGAAATCAGCCTTATATAAGGAGTCGAGTTAATTTGTCTGAGTTTCATCACCAACACATCACTCCACCTTACAGCAGGCCTCGTCTTTTTGTCAGTTAAAACAATCTACTGTAAATGACTCACTTCAGGACCATTATCTTTAGTACCTACTTTTTGTCACTACGAGCGTTTAGTGGATTGACACAAACTCTAACGACATGCAGTAAACGAAATCGGTTGTGTTCAAACAGGCCGTGTTCCCCAGCTGAGATCTTTCAATTGAAGCATTATACAATACACTGAAATGGTGGGTAAGATGAAATATTTTTCCTTGCCAAGCCTGTGAAATCTAAGTACATACGTTCTCATTGTGTAACCTGCCAGGAGAAGGTTTGTAACAAAGCCCCCCAGACCTCCTGAGAAAAAAAGGTACAAAGACCATGGAATGTCTTTATCAGGAACAAAAGAGGTGACTCAGGGCTGACAGGGCTGGGGGAATTCATTTCTCTCCCAGTTGGTGGTGTGGGCTACTGGCACACAGTAATGAAATGCTATGATAAAATCTTTCATTTCCATTCTGTTTATGGGTGAGCAAATAGTAGGCTAAATATCCCCGGCTGTTATTATTTTCTGTGGTCTTGGGGCAGCTGTGATGAATCAATCTCAGTATGACCCACAGAGGAATTTCACCGTCCCTCTGTTTTTTTTTTCACTCTGGTACCCAAAATCAAAGTTATCTTTCAAAACACTATACACACACACACACGCGCGGTGTCACAGTGTCGTATGCATTGATGCTTATCAACAGAATCTACACATAAAGGAGTCGATTATCAACCACAAAGCATCAATATCAGGGTATACTCTTTGTTCTGTGTCATCACACACTTAACATGACTCAAATTACTTAGTTTATACTGATAAAATTTCAATAACACATTCTTTTGCAGTACAGTAAATATCTAATATATAGGAAAATCTGATGTATAGAAAATTATGTAGTAAGAAGGAGTAATTGTTGTTTTTTGTAAAGTTCTGAAATTGTAGTAATGTGTGTAAGTAAGTGATAGTAAGTTGTAATAATATGGTACTTGAATTATATAGATCTCATGAAGTAATGGGCAATAACAAGAAACCTTGTAAATATTGCACTGTATTATAAAAGGAAGCAAATGCTGATAAATATTTTTCCAAGTGCTGAAAATAATAGCTAGTCATTATATGTGGAAACAAGTTGTCATACTAGGTATTGTTAATAATTTTAAAGGTGCATTAGTTCAGTAAGTGTGTAGTGTTCTTGCTAATTCAGTGTTTCCAGGTTAATACTAAGTCTTTGTTATTTATAATGCTGCAGTGAGAGGATTGTAAAATAAAGTGCTGACATTCACACAGGAATTTTGCAGCG
Organism: Holocentrus rufus; assembly: GCA_900302615.1. Taxonomy (NCBI): domain Eukaryota; kingdom Metazoa; phylum Chordata; class Actinopteri; order Holocentriformes; family Holocentridae; genus Holocentrus; species Holocentrus rufus. The sequence goes on along the minus strand of OMLF01036504.1, from coordinate 74,454 downwards.
ACGATCTGTCACTTTGTGGAACTAACGTCAAAAGGTGTAATTATACACCGCATTCCAGGTATTTACCTTACTGTAAAATAAAGTGCTAGTGAAGTTTCTTGACCGTGCTCAGCCGCAAGGTTGTGGTTGCAGCTGCAACGCCATTTGTCATGTGTTCGGTAGCGGGCAATGAAAGGATCATTTTCCACTGCCCTTTAAGCACAGCATTGTCAGATAGTTCAACAGCCAAGCGACAGATGAGTTAGGAGCCCCCCAGGGCCCTTCTATCCACCTAGCTCTCGGTTGCTTTGTCAAACAGACACTGAATAGGTGAGCCTTTGTACTGACCCCCTCACATCTGCTGACCCGCCCAGCCCCCAGTGAGAATGACAATGTGCCCCAGAGAACTGATACAGCCATATCTGCATTACCTCTGTTTTATGTCCGGATTTGTGTCAGTTTTAGGTTCGCTGCGGGCAAATGGTGAAAAACGCCACAGACGAGTGCTCTTCCACAGGGTTTTGTACAAGCTAATTACATTTTTGTGAGCTTAGTAGAAATAGGGCATTATTAATGGTCCATGAAAGCCTCTATTCTTCACCATAATACATGTGTACTCTGATGGGACGGCCCATTGGAAATATCTTATGTTCATTAAGATTCTGGGATTTTTTTTCGGTGGGCAGTTTCTGAATCATCTTGCTTTGTGGGGAGGCTTAGATCAAGTTTCTTAATGCCCCTCTTCCTTGTTGACAGATGGTTCCTGGTTTTCTGTGTGTCCTATTGTAGCCTACACATTTGTTTTGAAGCAAACAGTGTCTTCTCAATTCATGAAACAGCGGATACATCCGTTTTGATGTAAGGTGACACATTGTCATTAAAGCCCAGGGCAGATTCTACAATACAGTCAGCTTTATAACCATATGAACAGTGACACATTGTTTTATGATTTGGCTCCATACTGTTGTTATTTTTGATGAACTGGAAAAAGTGAGAATATGGTAAAAGACGAGGCTGTCAGTCCTAAATAGAGTATTTTCAGCTAAATCAGATGAACATTTACTCTATTCAATTATATTAGGAATTAGGAATTAGGAAAAATTATTCGGAAAAAATGACTTTTTCTTTTTTCTTGAATGTGTCCTGCAGATGGCCTTCAAAACTAACAGTCTGGTATTTAGTATGTCAACTTTTTTAATATGTTCTTTTGATTTATTAATCATATCTCTTTGAGGTTGCATTGTTTTGTAAAGTGCTTTGAAAACATGTTTTTAGAGAAGCTGCCAAGCAAAGATTCTTCTTCTTCTTCTTCTTCTTCTTCTTCTTCTTCTTCTCATCATAAGTGTTATTACTATTACTATGACTATTAGTATTATTATCCAAAAATGGTTACAAAACCGATCAAATAATAACCTCAAAGTCCACACTTACAGTCAGCTTATTCTGCACTTCTGTTATATGATAATTGTCAAATCTAAAGCTAATACTAGAATTCAATTTAAGTTTGTGTTTAATTCTAGTGGAAAAGTTAAGGCTTAAAATATTTTGCAATGTGTAAAAATTAAGAAAATATGTTGTCCTTAAGTCAGAGTGCCTTGGAAATTATGTCCGAAGATGGATTGAGAGCAGCGTAACATATCATTATACCCACAGGGACTAAAGATTTAAAGCCTAAGAAAAGACTTTTGATCCCTGCAATGTTGGCAGTTGTACTTAAGGAAGTTGAAAAGTATCCTGGAACAAGATTCCCCATCTCTAGTTTGCTTCCACATCTGGATGTACCTCATCATGTCATCGTGGGCAACAACACTGATTTATGCAAAAACTGCTTTTATCCTCAACCTGTCTGTGGTGCTCCACAAGAATAGTCAAATTCATCATAAGAAAGATGATGTGAATATGAATGAAAAAGTGCACAAAAACGTCTTGCCAAGCCGTTGGGAAAGCCAGAAAATAAAAGTAAATCTGTCAAACAACTTAAAATGAGGAGTTGTGAACAGCAGTAGGATTAGACGTCACCATCTTGTTCTCACAGAGAGGGGGAGGCCTTGTCTGAGGTAAATGAGCCCGCCTCTTCGAAAGATGCCAGGACTTTCAAACCAGGTCCACTCTGCAGACCTCAGCAAGAGAAATCAATCAAGATTGCGCATCCCTCACACAGAGATCTGGATCTTTTTTTCACAGTTCTTTAAGAAATCCCGGGATTTCCCTCCAGTCTCATCTTAGAGATGTCAGTGCTCCACTCCTCCTTTTCTTCAGAGAGGCCTGGAGCTTCCTCCTCTCCCCTTTCAGAGATCTGACCTTATTCCAACAAATTTCCAGGGATTCCGGGTCTCTCCTCCACCTTGAATTGAAAGTTCTCAGTTTCCTCCAACAGGTTTTGAGAGCTTTCAAGTTCCTTTTTTTTCACACCAAATCCCTGAGTACCAAAGTTCTTCCAGAATATCTACATCCCTCCACCCAACGTTTGGGACTAGTCTGGGAGTTCCTTCATTTTCAGGGCTGTCAGGGAAGCCAGTTGCTAGATTTTTACCCAAAGTAAACCAACACACCCAATTCAGAGAGGACAGATCCTGACACTATATCAAACCTCACTTTGGCCCGTTTCTGCCTGATTAGATTAGATTGCTGTCGGTGTTGGTGATAAAGAAGGCTGGTTGTGCAGTCTTTTCAATGGTTTGTTTGTAACTTGCCATAACCATAACTTGATTTTGCATTAATTTCTCAGTGAATTAGATGAAATCTCTGTGCTCTTAGCTGAAGCAAAAAAAAAAACCTTAATCTGGACTTCAATGTCTTGCTCAAGGACACTTTTTCAGCATTCCTCCCACAGTCCAGAGACATGCAGCTGAGGTAAATTGAAGACCATATATTGCACATTGGTGTGAATGTGTGCGTGAGTGTGTTTGTCTGTGTGTTCGCTCTGTGATGGACTTGCAAGCTGTCCAGGGTGTCTCCCTGCCGTACTCCCAGTGCAACCTGGGATAAACTCCAGCCCCCTACAGCCCTGTTTAGAAATATGTGCATATGGAAAATGGATGGATGGATGTGTCTTAATGAGTTATCAGTGTTCACTGAATCAGCAGTTGAGTCTATGACTGCTACTACCACTACCACTACTACTACTAATAATAAAAATAATAATAAAATTGATATTATTAATATCCCACCCATGATTAGTAGGGATAGTAGCATTAGTACTGGTTGTAGCTTTGTGATGACAGCCTGGCCACACATTGTCCAGTTCTTACCTGAAGTGCAGTAAGTATGTTGGCCAGTGCTTGCCCATAAGTATCATGGCAGTGAACCGCTAGAGCGCTGCTGGGCACCTCCTCCATCACACTGCGCAGCATCTTAGCCATTGAACCAGGAGTACCAACACCGATGGTATCCCCCAGGGACACCTCATAGCAGCCCATGTCATACAGCCTCTTTGCCACCTGACAGAACATGATGTCAGAACTGTTACCTCGTCAAAAATGCAAGAATAATTTCAAGGGCTTCAGGATTCTGTTCAGGATTCGGTTGATTCCCATGTACATGCATAGATTTGCTCCACTGACAATAAATAGGAACTCAAATCTGTCCTGAACTCTTGCTTCCAAATATGAATTTTAAAAAAAGAAAGGGAAAAAAAACCCAGAAATGACATTTCAGGGCTTCAATTCTAAATATTCAATAGCAAATCAGTTTTTCAAATATGAATACATATAAAGAATGCAGATATTTGTCATACCTCTGCAACTTTAGAGGGTTCAATGTATCCCTCATGGGGGCATCCGAGGGCACAAGAAACATATCTGAAAGAGAACATCAGCGAGAGTTACAATGTGCTCTTGTAGCATTTCGTAACATTTGATTTTACTGGAAAATGTTTCACTACAGCCTCTGGTTGTCGGATAACTGCTGTAGCTGATGATGTGGTCTTCTGGGACATTACTGCTTTTATTACTTCTGTAGAAGAGGGCATGTTTTTGCCCCTTTTGTTTGTTTGTCTGTCTGGCAGCAGAATATCTCAAAAAACACATGAACACAGTTTCATGAAGGTTGGGTCAAAGATCAGATTTTGGATCAAGAGATAAATTAACTTAAAATTTAAGTGATAGGAGAGATGTCTGACTAAAATGCATCAGTTTAGTGTTGTTTTGCTGTGTTCTCCAAGTTCCTTGTAGCTATTTCCACTAACCTTTGTGTTTATGTTGTTTTTGTTTATCTTTTACATCTTTACTGATGTCTATACCTTGCCAAAGACAAAGAGACATGAAATCTAATGTCATCTATTTTTATCATGTCTCTTCTAGTCTAGTCTGGTCTAGTCTAGTCTAGTCTAATCTGATATTATCTAATCTGATCTAATCTAATGTAATCTAATCTAATCTAATCTAATCTGATCTAATCTAATCTAATCTAATCTAATCTAATCTAATCTAATCTAATCTAATCTAATCAAATCTAACCTGATCTAATCTAATCTAGTCTAATCTAGTCTAATCTAATCTAATCTAATCTAATCTAATCTAATCTAATCTAATCTATTTTCATACACCCTTCATACACTCCAGCCACTTCCAGCCAGTCTGGTCAACCAGCAGCCATTATGCCACGTGACAAAATGAGCAGGCAGAAAAAACATCCATTACCATGGCAGTGGTGTATTTTCCTTTATACAATATATGGCACTACTGTATACAGTAACTTCCTGTGTTTGGTTCTCCTTATTGTACATCTGGACTTGTGGTTTACTAACGCATAGAATAACTTTGCGCACATCTGGAACTCAGTAGCTGTTATTGCTGGATTGTGTGTGTTCCCTGGCATATAACCTGCATATAGAACATGTAGTATTTGACTTTTTTTTTTTTTTTTTTTTTTTTTTTAACCCCCATCAAAAGCTAGTTTGCATTGATTGTGCTATATCATGACATGGGAAAACATGAGATATGTGGTTTCACTCCTTGTAAGTGGCAATGTAATATACAGAATACCAACCCGCGGACTGGAATTTGTTTCTCTTTGGCAGTGTTAATGACTTCCTCAAACCTAAGCATGCTTTCCTCAATAGAGCAGTTGATATTTTTTCTACTGAAGCTCTCGGAAGCTGACCCAAACACTGCCACTTCAGTAGCACCAGCTGCAACCTTAAAACAGGAGAGAAAATGAACTAGTAAAACACTTTTGCCACATTTACGTAACACTAATTATCTGGCAAAACAATGCAGTGCCGGGCATCATGTCAAACTGGCAATATGAATAAATGGCACTAGGAAATAGCAGAGATCATCCTGCATGAACTGAGAAGTAATGCTTACAGCATCCTGGAAGCCATGCATGTTAGGAGTCAAAACTGGATACCGAACATTAGGTGCTCTCTGGATTCCTTTAAGTACATCAGTATGGTCTGCCATCTTAATGAAGGGGAGAAAACATATGATGCAGAAAAATAAACTTCTAACTTCATCTGGATATGGTCCTGGGGACACATCATCCAACAGTAATGTTTTCGTATTAAGTCCTTGTAAGCAGTAGACGAATCTACAAAGAAGAACAAGTCACTTTTTCATGCCATACTTCTCTGTATAAACAAAAAATATGTCATGTTCATGTTTGCTCTACTTCATGTGGTGAGAAGTGCAATTTATGGCAGGGAATGGGACCACATGGATTGCATCTAGACAATCTCAGAAGTTTCCATCCTAACAACTGTGTCTCCAGTGCAGGAGTAAAGGATGTTGGAGGAGCAGATTTTCCTCAGTAGTTTTGCAGAGAAGAATGAGAGTCTTATAAATCACTCAGCACTCTTTTGCTGTGCATGAAGAAGAGTTATTACCTGCGGTACCCACTTTGAAGAGACAAAGCTGGTGGCCTCAATCACAGGCAGGCCTGTTCCTGAGAGCATGTCTATCAGCTGGATTTTCACCCCTGTCGGAACGATTTCCTGGGGAACAGTGAAATTGAAACAACTCTGTCTGGATTTGCTTCCGCTCAAGACAGGAGGTACACAAGCTGATATCTGGCTGATTCTGCTGCTATTTTGCTTTGATTTACAATAATGACCTGCTGAACATGATTTCTCAAAACATGTATTTCTTTTAAGTGCACCATGTGGTCACTGCACAGCATTCATATCAATCCGTAGAACTGATGTGGAATGGAATAAAGACATGATAAAGTTGGGACTTACACGTGCCATACATAGAGTACATAAGCCATCTAGGGAACCCATCTTTCCCATTGAATTTGAGAGAAAATATGAAACATATGTTGCCGACAATGATGTAAAAACTAGCCACATGTTTGAGAAAATAACAAAAAAGAGATGATTCCAGATGATATAATAATAAAATAATCTTATCACTACAGAAGAAACAGGGCCACATCTATTAAATTAGTGACAGAGATCACAGCACATACCTTTTCATTTTGAAGTCCATCTCGAGGCCCAACTTCAACGATTTTAACAAACTCTGGATACTCATGTATCGTAATGCTCTGAAAGAATATCAAAGGGAATACCTCTCAAGAAAGGAATACCAGTCCCAAATTCACAAACAGTATGCAATTCCTTTGGTCTAGGTTGGTCTAATCAAGATTTGTAACATAAACAACTTTCTGCCCCAAAGCCTGAAACCTGAGAACAAAACTTGAGCCAACGCACATTAAGATGTAAACTCAGAAGATGCTTCAGGCTTTGGGGTACAGCTGCTGGCAAATAATGATAAAACTGTCAGACTAATAAGAAGAAGAATAAAGAAAAGGGAAAAAGGAATAAGAAGAACCTATATCAATTTTATACTGAGTGAAAATTATGTAAAATAAAGTATTATCTAAGACACTAATGTCTGAATAAAGCCTGAATGCACCACACAAAAACAGTAAACTGTGTTTCATCACATTTAAAACAAAACTACTCTTGAGGTGATACTAATCCCTGTGATTTAATTAGGGTCCCAAGCACTACAGGTGAAAGCACCCCATTGATTTTGTACTTCTTCTTCTTCAGGCTCAGGCTGGTGTTGCAGAGGATGATGTCCGCTATGTGGGTTAAGTCAGGGGGGTGTTGCCCTGTTTTGTTTCTTGTAAACTTGTGGGCCTGTAAAGCCCTTTGAGACTGTAAACAGTGATTTGGGGCTTTAAATAAATCCGAACATGATGCTGAAGCTCATGCTCTACAATTTCACAGGGCATTTTCATGTCTGCAATCTTGTTTTTCTTGTTTTTTGAAAAACCTTCTTTTGCTAAATCCTAGGCCATAGGTCCAATTTCTATGAAAACTGACAGCCTCTATGGACCTTGATGGTAAATAATTTTCCAAAAAATGGAATTTCCAAACACTGGAAATTGTAAACAACAGAATTTCCCTGGCTTGCAGTTTTAAAGGAAGTGATGCTTTTTCTCAACAATGGTAAGTCCAATTTAAACCAAAAATGGTACACATGCTGGTCATGTTGCACTGAGACCATGCTCAAATTTGGCCACGATCTGCTGCAGGGGGGCACTATAAAATGGCTTTAAACATGAAGAACTTCACTGTATTGACTGGTCAGTTTAGAAGAAAACTATGAAACATCACAGGCCCATATGGATGAAAAGCAATTAAAGGAATTAGGAAAACAAAACGACCAGGATGCTGCATACCAATAAACACGACAGTTGTGCATGATTAGTCCCATTCACACAAATCTGGTAGACTCTACACTGTGAGGACATGTGCAACATCTTGTTAGTGAGGGCTCTACATCATGTGCTTGGACCACTTGCTGTTTGCAGCTATATTATTTGAGCTGAATTCTTCTATAACCTTCATGTATTGATCTTCTAAACACTGTACAAATGAATTTACTATGAAGCAAGTGGCCCTTCTGATGCAATCTTGTGGAGTGACACAACAAACATTTCACGGTTTAAGAGGAACTAGAATCTGGTCTTGTCTTATGTCTTGTCATCTCAGGCAATTCGTAAAGCTGAGAAGCATTCACCATTCTAATTCAAAGCTATTACCTATTTATTCCACAAAAAACTGATATTTAAGAGGAGAACAAAGGTTATATTTACACCAGGCAGAGCATTGCATAAGCACAATACAGCATCTCTACATCTGCCCTATCATCTCCGGTCACCGTGCAGCCTCCCTGTCATGAGAGAGTCATGTGGCAGACCACGTGCAGCAGATTAGAAACAAGAAAAAAACGACGCCCACCTTGTCTTCCAGCAGCCAGCGTTTCAGCCATGGGTAATCCTGGATGAGTTGTTCATAGCTCAGGCAGTGCTTCACTGTGGTGGGTACGTTACCCATCCGAATGGCTGCCGTTCAGCCTGTTGTGCCTCAGTCTCCTCTGATACAGTCTACCACCACTGATATCTGTAGAGTGCACCGTCTGATCAATATGCTAACGCAAGCCTGGATGATGGAGGGCCTCGGTGCATGACGAAATGGAATTAGAGGTTGGCTGCATACAGTAGAGAGTGATTCAGCAGTTACCATGGCAGCCACATCCCTTGCAGCGAGGGAACAACACAGAGGAGAGAGAGCGAGAGAGAGAGAGAGTCATACAGACTGGTATGGAAGATTAGCACTGCACGTTGCAATGGGAATTGTGTAAGCATTTTGTCCCAGCTTCTCTAAAACAGCCGTAGGCCTGATTCTGTTGACAAGCTCAAACCAGGAAGAGCTGATTTGCTTTCATGTTCTTTAGAATAGATGCACATTCACCTTCCTGTTTCGGTAGAAATTCAAGGCTTCAGGGAAACAGGCTGCTTTGATTGATCTCCTGTGACCTAAACAGCTGAAGAGTTTCCATTGCCAGACCTGCCACTGCTGCCAATGTCAACTGCATGGTGTAATAAAATCCCTTGTTAAGCCAAGGCAAAATTTACCAGAGAAAGACCCATTCTTCTGAACCCAGATGTTAACAATAGAGGGGCTTAATGAAGTCCTAGCATTCAACCATCTCACCACGCTAAACTACCCTGTGATGAGAGACCCTTACCCTTCTGTCAGGGGAGGGAGGCGACTCATATGATCAGCCCTGAAAAAGCCTTTTTTGTAACAGACTTCAAGGTTGATGTCTATCAGTTGCCACCCCCAACAGTTTGAAATCCACCTCTCGCTTCTTAACACTTATTGCTGCTTCTCTTAGTTACAGAGAAACAGGAAATCAGCAACATCCTATGTTTGCAAAAAAATTTAAATGTAAGTGTAAGGGTGATATATTATGTTTTTAATTTCAAATGACATTTTTAATTTGTCTTTTGACATATCAAATCAAATCAGTGCTGCTAATTCTATTGGCATAAAAACAAGGGAAGTGGCCAACCCTGATATATTTCCTTCAAGCATCAGCTTTGTTTTTTCCATTTACAACAATTTGATGGGTTAGAGGTTTGATTTGCTTAAAATTCATTTCAGATGCACTGCGAAGCTATGCACTGAAAAGCAGCAGAGGCAGGAAATAATGAAATCAGCATTTCATAAAGGCCACTGAATGAGTGCAGATCATCATGCTGGGACCCACAGTTTCTTGTATTCACATATCGTACCTTTAAAACAAAAGTAATTATACTGTAATAATACTTTGTAATGCAACAAAGTATGAGTGTGTGATCTAATCTGTAAACAAAACAAAACAAAAACAACAAAAAAATCATTGTCAGTACCACTGAAGCAAAGTAATTTGAGTCATTTCTGTTGTATGATACTGCGGTCAGGGCAATAATTTGACATTGAAGGGTAAATTAGCGTTCCTACAGCTCTTTCTCAGTCCATGATCTCTGTATCAATTCCGTATCCATAACTGGCTATTTAGCATTTCTGTTTTCAAGGAAACTCGGCAGCTAAGGTTTATCTTGACAAATAACAGCTGTAGAGAGTTACTTAAAAGAACGGGCCCTCCAGGGCTTTCCAGCTTTCAGGGAGCAATGCAATGCAGGTGAGTGAGAAACTTTAAAGTTTCAGATGGTATTAAAAATATAGGACACGCCGACATATAAATAGTTCAAAACCATTCATTTTTCATTATCTGGAGATGGAAACGTCTTCTTTTGTCTTTGGGAAGTAAGGTCAAGGCATGGGTCAGATTTAAAACTTATAGTGCTGTGTGAAACAAGGGTAATAGTCATACAAATAGGAGAATGGATCTAAAAACAGATTGTAGAAATAAACTCTCAACATCATTTGGTCTTTTTTCAGATTTATGCATACACAGAACTATACAAAGACCAGAAACGTTGCCAAATGTGGCTTTGACCAAGAAAGAGATAATGTCTATAACTTTGTGTAGATTAGGCAAACAGATATACTCTCACAGGAAAAAGACGCCTCTGCGCTATTTTGTGAGCTGTCTCCTGAGAACAATATACTGTATTTTACACATGAAGATTCTGGAGACCAAGCAAATGATGAATGCCTTCAGAATATTAAATAAAAATCGAACCATCTGCAAAGGGCGCAACATTGTTCTGAACTGGAAAAGTTGCGTATAATAGAATAAGGCTATTCTCTATGTTTCTGCTTTTTTTTTTTTTTATTCAGAAAGAAACAGATGTGCAAAACATATTTTATAGGGTACAGGTTTCGGCATGGCATGAAAGAGGTTTTAAGCTCTCAGATATATACTGAAAACAAAGTGGAAGAAGGAAAACAGGAACCAGATTAAATCAATTTTCATCCTCCATCCGTCTTCAATTTCTACATCATGGATTTAACTGAACTGTGACAACAAGAGAGCCCTGCTGCTGAGAGAATAGCACATTATCATAACCCTGAGAGTAATATCATGAAATAGTCTTTTACACCCTGTCAAGGTGGAAGGGTTTGTTAGCTAAAAAAGTATTAGATTAATTGTTATCATAGTTTCATAATGAGTAACATCTGAAACCAAGTATTACAGTAATAGCCCACAGAAAAGGACACACTTTATACTTTACATATTGCACAAAAACAGCAAAAGTTTCTGGAATTAATCTAACATATGCAATTATATATAAGGTATATATAATCTGACTGATCATTTTGCTTGGGAGGGCATGAAAAACCTTACCATTTCAACTCAGATCTTACACCTCCAACTTCGTGCAAAGAGAAAAATGACTTCAGTGAAATATTGTTTTTGTTGAATGTAAAGCCTTTGTAAATACAGCGGCCTACCTTATAGTTCCTTCAGGAGGACTGTCTGGTCTGAGCCAACTTTCCACAGCTCCCCTCAGAGACAGCATGTGTGTTAAAGATTACCCTGCAGTAATCACACTGCATTACACCCCTTGGCATTTAGTCACAGAAGTCACTAACCTGTGTGTTGGGGCTGTGTCTGTCTGATCTGCACTGGAGAGCAATGAACTCTAAAATGTAATTTCTCACATTCAGACGATGTCATCCGATGAAAGTTATCTAACAGGACCGAGTGCATGCCGCCTGTTGAGATTAATGACCAAAGTGAAATCGCACAGACAGAAACATCAGTCTATGAATAATAGGAACTGGGATCAAACAACACTCATTTCCTCTGTAATTAATAAGCGATTGGCTGCGGTATAACCATATCATTGATATTAACATGCCAATAGACCACTGGCTTTTTTCTCACAAACGCATGAGGCAACACCATGTTTGACACTGATGTATGCAAGCAGATGTTTCAAAACAGCCAGAGATATATTGTGCAGATTGTTATATTGCACCTTTGAGGAATCCATGGCTGGATTGCTGCTCCAACTGGATCATAAACTTGAAGGTTTTCTTAAAAGCATCCATATCTTGGTGGAAGAAATTGAATTTCACAGCGAAATTTACAGCAGCGTAAATACACATGAACGGAGTTTAATGGTGGCTGTTGACATCTCTATTTGCTCTCTAACTAGGCAACGTGGTTTTTACCCCATATTTTTACAACACAGATGAAGTGAGAAAAATGAAAGGACAGATAAACAGAGCTAATACTAGGTATCATCAACCTGGGAAACTCCAGTGCCTTTTGCTCATCTGCTTATCTCAAAAACCCATTAAGGAGTAACAGAAGTCTGTGAAAAATGAAAATGTGACAACAACAGGCTGTAAGACAGGATGGTTGGTGAAACAGCATCAAATAGCATCAAATTTAGCACCAAAAACAATACACAGTTACTTGTGAGTTCATGAAATCTGTCGCTGCAGTTATCCTCTAAGTCTCTGTCTTTTAAAGCAGGAATGGCTAAAAAATAACTTATGAAATATTGCCTCCACATATTGATTATTAAAATGAGCCACTCATAGACCCAATCCTGTGTGATACAGAGCCAATTTTTAAGATTCTGTGGAGAACCACAGAGACAATGAAGAAGCGTTTGGCTTTAATATTGGAGCCCTCGGGGCGATATAGATGCAGAAAGTGGTATTCAAATACCAGTGAGGAACTTTTTAAAGATTCAAGTGTTTTTCGAGTTCTTCAAAGAGTGGCGGTTCTGTAAAATACCATTCACCCCACAAAAAAACTCTGAACAGGCTTTTCGGGGGAGCATGCCATTTTCAAAGATGTGCTGTTGTCTTTTGCTTAATCTGCTGCAGAAAAGTACTAAGATAGGAGCTCTCCAGCCAGTTCTCCTCACCATAGAGGACAATGTTAAACACCGCCAATCTACAGTATATACACAAATACAACTAGACATAATTTTATATAATTGTCTTGGCAGCCACTTGTGATGATGATTAACTCAAAGTTTAATGATGACTTGAATCAAAACACTTGAACTGAAAGGCTTTCCAGAATATTTCTATTTTGGAGACGAGCCACCAGGTTTTCCTAGAAAAGATGCTTCTTTATTTCTATCTTTATTGTGCCCTGAAACTGCATACTGTACATGCAGAAAGTAGGTTCTTTTTTTTTCTAAAGTACCCTGCTTTGGCAGGAGAGTAACCAGGTCTGAAAGCTTGGTGATACAGTAAATCAGTGTGATGAACACAGGATGCAGGCGCCCATGGACTTGCTTTTTTCTGCCAAAGTAATATATTGCACAACTGATTTGGTTTGTATTTTTTCTTTCAACTTTTTGCTTTATGGGTGTTCTTGGGTATAAATCATACAACGGAAGGACAACAGGAGGACATAAATAACCTATTTAACAACAGAATAACAACATGCTAGTCAGACCTGCAAACAAGAAAAAAGGAGGAAGCAGACATTCTTTAAGTATCGTGTCAGAGGCTTTCATTTCTACTGAGGCAAAGCCACAAGAGAAGCTCTAAAGATTTACATGTTTGTCTGGATTTTCATGGAAAACAAAGTTTCATAAATACTGTATTTGATATAAACCAAGCAAAGAGAAACCCCAGCCAGGATTAAATTAAAACAAATAAACAAAAAAACCCATGTGAAACTATTTTATAGGGTTAAGCAAAGTAAATAGAGATTTTAAATTTATGATTATAGCAGCCTTATAGTTTTTTTAAACAGCGCCAGAGAAGTGCTACAGGTCTTTCTTTAAAACAATAATTAATGATTTGTCTCATGTGTTCCATCCATTTTTAGTGCACAATTTCCTCCCTTTTGTATAAACGCAGAAAAAAGATAAAAACCTTAAAAAATACAAAGCGCTGGAGTTTCCCAAATATATAAATAATGCTTTAAAGAAAAGCTTTCATGCACAGGTGCCTCCTCTAACTATTATTGGACATGACAGTTGAGCTCCCAAACTGCACCGCACGCTCTCTGCTGCTGGAGAAGCTAATGTGCATTATGTGAATAACAAGCAAACATAGCAGTGTTTCTGCATCGCCCTGTACGAGGACACATTCCTCGCCGGTCTTGCTACAGCCTTGTCATACCAAACAACATGTAAAAATGTGACCCATATGGTCTCCCTTTTCAAGAGGGACTGATTGAGCTGTATGGAAGTCATAGCCCACCCACAGAACACAAATAAGGAGAACCATATGTGGAAAGATGAATTAGGTAAACTGCACAACATTTTTATTAGATACAATTTCACCGGCCTTGTGGATGGACTGCAAGGTGACACTTTGAAAATAAACTCTGCGCCTCAGAAAAAGAACAAAAAAAGAACAAAAAAAAAAGCAAGAGCTTTAGTTTACTGAGGGTTAATTGATGCGGGACTGACCAGAGCAAATGAACAATAGCTATTATTTCATGTTCTTATTGTAACATATTCAGCGTAGTAGATGACTAGACTTTAGGCAGAATGCTAAAGTGTGTTTTAAATCACAAAAGGAAAAGAAGTTTTTTGTTCCTAAGTGATTAATGATTTTGATTGATCTCATGGTTGTACTCCTCTGATTATTTAGCCAAAGCATCAAAGATTTTGTACAGACTCCAGACACTATTTTACAAACATAATGCTCAAGCTTTTTCAAATTAAGTTGTTTTTCTTTTATCATCGTTGTTGTTGTCATGTGTCTCTATGGCATTTTATAAACAGTATGGACTGAAACAAAATAATGCATAGTTTTTAAATGTTATACATTGGCTTGACCCAAAGTATAACAAAATATACTTTTTTTCCCCCTTTTTTTTGCAAGTCATTCATGAGAGGCAGTAAGTCTCACATCCACATGGACTGGTCTGTATAACAGATGGCTGCACCAATGATTGAGCCAGAGCATGCACATTAATAATAAGTCAAATAAGTAAATATTTTTTGTATTTTAACATGGTTTCTTACTCTCCATTACAAATAGACAGGAAGAACTAATTCAAAATCCTCTGAAATCCACTTTGTTCTTGAATTTACTCACTTTCCTTGCTTTATTAGCAGCTATATTAAAAAGGTTGCCAATATTTAATAAAAAAAATAGTCTCACTGTTTCTATTATACATAAGAATTGATGCTACTTATGCTCTTGAGTTTAGCTGACACTCTGTTGATATTCAGCCATTTATCCACTCTGATGGGGACGACTGAAGCTGCTCCCCACTGTATATTAGCTTTTATCATTAATGGCTGTCACCGAGTGCACACCCAGTGGTTGGTCTGAAAATATTGATGTAATAATGCGGTGGCTTGTGGAGTGACTTACTGCATTGTCTGTGTTTTTTATAAACATTTATCAATAAAATATTTCCTGCAAGTGATGGCCCAGATTGGCTCAAAAAAAAAAAAAAAAAAAGACCTGGCTCTCTAGCATTTGCCAGATTTGACAGATGGCCAGTCCCATCCTGCTAAGAGCTTCAGATGATCCGTATGTGATGGATAGGCCTTCTCGAATGTTCTCCCCCCAAAATATATCACATTTGCTCAACAAAAGAAAACATGTTCTCAACAACTGCTCACATGGGTATGTCTGTTTTCTCAATCAGGTTAACAGGATAACCATGCTGTGTGGTAGAGGGGAAAAAAATGACCACAATATCCGTATCTGGAAAAGCATCTTGTCATTATATATTTAGGCCCAAATTCAATAGTTGTTATGACATACACTTTTAACCCAAATGCATGATGTATGCACAATACAAAATAATAATAATAATAAAAAATAAAAAAAACTTGCATGATGCAAAATGGAAAATGCCATGAGTTGTTTTCACATGAGCATTTTCAGGTTATTAGGAGAGCTGAGGTGATGAATGTCAAGTCACCTCTGACTCACTGCAGGCTGTTTTTGACCACGAGAGTCTCCAAGGAGAAGGGGGCACTATACTAATTTGCCCCTAGTATGGCAATTGTTACCCTTTGCTTTTATGTGGTCAGGAGGTTTCAGCTAAGAGGCCCGTGCAGCTTTGGAGAATTCCTCCAAATAGGAGCTCATTCATGGTAGCTCCTACGTTATAGAAAGGAAGAAATTTAGCTGAATTGGAAAGAATCCATGATATTAAACAGTAGATGGGATTGTGAAGTGCTAGGAGTAATCATGCCAGGCAACAGGCCACAGGAATGCAAATCATCCCTCAAGCCAAGAGTTAAGTTAGCAGGTGGCCTCTTCTATTCACTGAATGTCAACACTCCTTTTAGATGGAGCCCACATAACATCTGGGCAGGCCAGCCACTGCTTTTAATTAAGTGAAATACAGTCACTCAATGTTCCGCCGTGTCAGAAAAAAAAATGTTATAAAAGTGGGAGGGTGAGAGGAGAAGAAGTGTAACAGTACATATCCTGTGTTCAGTGAAGGTCAACACAGTTGTGTAAATAAATATTAATCCTTAACCTAATCCCTACATTTCCAAGACCATTGAAAATCCCTGAGTAACCAGAGTACCTCTCTGGAAATAGCACGTTCTCCAACACTTTTCTGGAAGCTCTGCTTGTGCTGAAACGTGGAGCAAAATACAGCAACACTCACTAAGTTTAGTTTGTGGTCTCCACTTTGTTTCCATAGGTAAGTTCTGGGCACTGGGAAGACGTCAATATCCAGAATGTGAGAAAGAAATGTACGATCCACTTCAGGTAAATCAAGTGATGGATGTTATCTTTCCTTCACGTTCTGAAAAAGATTGCTTTTTAAAATGATGAATACCTCTCTGGGCCAGCAATCGCCCTTTTGGTGAAGCTTAGGAGATCACAGCACTGCTTTGACTGCTTGTATTGTACCACAAGCATTACCACTCCCAAAGAGCACATGAACAGGCTCCTTGGGTGGACCCCTAGTTTATATCATACTTGTCAAACATTTATAAATCTCAGATGGTAGTCCGGCAACGGTGCATAAAACAGCCCGAGAAGTCCAAACAGAAATACAAAAGGACAACTTAAATTTGAAAGGCTGGAGGGCTTGCAGCTGGGGGAGAAAACGCTCCAAGATTACATGAATATTTAGGTTCATTTTTAAGCAGCAAGTGAAGACAAAAGGTTTTAAAAGTGGTACATTTATTGAAATACACAACACTCTACAGTAAGATATACTTTCCCCAGACATAAACTAAAATTACTGCGGAGCAGGACGGGATAGCTATTGTAAAGTCAACAGAGACATACATGGGTAACAATGTTTTTGGAAGGGGTTTCCATAAACATTAACCAACGTGACATAATTCATAAGGCATTTAAAAATTAACTCTCAGCATATGGAGAGTTTCATTCCAAATTGAGATAATTTGATATGCTGGCTTTTGAGATAATACACATTCATCAGTCATGAAAATCTGGAAAGCCATCATTGACCTGATGTACGAAATTACAAATCCGCATGGTTCAGTGAACATTTCTTAAGTATGGGAAAAGGGAAATGGAAACTGGAAAAGAAAGGGGATCTTTGAGAGAATAACTACAATAAACCCGCTTTTTTATTTTTATCCCACTTTTATCTTTTTATCATATCAAGCATCTATATTGAGCCTTTGAATTTAATAGGATATTATCACTTGATATCATAAAACTACAATCCAGTGGATAGTTTGTTGACATAAAAGTTATCATACACTTGTAACTAAGAGAATATATGCCAATGGACACAAAGGTTAAGTGATAACTGATGTACTGTAAAATCAACATTTTTCTAATCATTTAAATATTACAATATTCAGTGTTATTTTAAAAAGAGTGGAAAATAAATTAGATAATAAAACTTCTATATACATAATACTGTACATCACATCACACCTGCAGGCGATGTGTTTTCCAGCAATTCCTGTACCAGCTATCATAAATTAAAGTTATCCTGGCTGCTAATGGCAACCGCAAGACCTGACTACCATGTTTCTATATTTCTTAAGGATAACATTTGAACTATCATCAAAATAAAGTACAGATATTGCATTCAGCTTTGTTGGGGCACAGCATGGCTTTGGCACATTGTCAGGAAACATTAAATGGACCTAAAAATGAAAGCAGAACGAGCTGATGAGCAGTGTGTTTCAACTGAATGATGCATGCCAAGAACATGGGCATGGTTGCATGTAATGTGTGTTTGCTGCAATATGCATACAGAGAATACACTGTGATAAATACTCACCAGAGTTTGCACAATTGCATGGTTTGTTGCATTCATATGTGCATTGAGTGGAAAAGAGCATTCCCCATCACAGTAGAAAGCAGCATAGCCCTCAGGTGCAATAATCCAGTCCTTCAATAAGAAGCCAGAAAGAAGACTATTATGCAGCAAAGCAGCTTCTTTTATTCATAACACATAATGCAATTTTATTAATGTTTCTATACAACCTTTAGGAGAGACTGCCTTATTCAATCTCTACTGTTTATTCCAACAAACTCCAAAAACCTCCTTCATATCAAGTAATTTAGTCTCATATTCAGAGTTAAAATCTTCTTACAATGAGTGAAAAATTCTGCCAGCGGGATGAGATTACCCTGTCCCACTTGTTTCCAAAGCTGATCAACTTGTTTCCAGAATTTTCTTGAATCTGTCATTTTCTTTTTTCTTTCATGTCTGCTAGGTTGATATGTCTTATTATGCCTCATTTCAACACATTCATATTTGTTCCCAGAAAAAGAATTCCTGAAACAAGTGAAACTGTGTTGGAAACATCATGGATTATCTCATCCAACTGGCAGCTGTTTTCCAAAGAAAAACAAGAATTAACACTGAATGTGAGACTAAATGACTTGTTAGGGGAAGTTCTTTTTGTTATTAACTTAATATGAGTTTTCTGTCAGCTTTTTAACTATGCAGTGTATATTGGCAAGACTTAGACATTGGCCTCCATTGCTGTCACATGTCCTGGGAAATTTCTGAAACCCTTCAATCAGTTCAATGCGCATGTGTTTGTTACTGTTGGAGAAATAAGAGTCTCATTATTCATTTCAGCCCACTTCCCTGCTGTCAGATAAACCCAGAAGAAAGGGGTGTTACTCAAAGTGACCCTCCTCCCATTCCCTTGCTTACTTTCAACTATTTTTGCCAAAGACCTACAGTTTACCGTAATCTCAGCAACATCACAACCCAAAAAATTCCAGCTGTGTGATGATTTCCAGATCCCATGGTATCAATAATTAAGGTATAATGTAACCTGGTACCTTCATGCAGGCGAGTTATTTTGGCAGCCTACAATCCTTGAGGGTTGTTCTAATGTTCATATTTTCATTTTGCTTAAAGAATGATTGCACCAAATATAGCAGGACCAGTCCTGGAGTCTGTATGGTTCAGGAGAAGTGCAATGCCTCTTACCTGCCAACCCAAATCTCGGAAGCTGACATAAAGTTCATGCTTCTTGCAGGCCTGCTTCTGTTCGCTCGTGTTATGATCTGAAAAGTAAAAGGCAATGCAAATAATGAATTTCAACATATAACTGCCACTTAAAATAAACAAATCAAAAACTATGACAGAAATGATGCCTGCATATATTTTTTGAGCACTTTGTGCATGAAAGTTTGCACATAAGGAGCACAGTCAAAAAGTTTATACAGCTTTTGAATTGTCTCTAACTGTAAAATGTTCTAAAATAATGCAGAGCAAAGTGTTCTCTTGGTTAATAGAGTGTTGTGGTGAATGGGAAACAGACACTGGAAGCAGCAGCTGATTTACTGTTTTGCAGATAAAGAACTTCAGTGGAGACACCAACAGTACAGTAATAATCTTTCCCACCTCAGGAAGAGTCAGATGCATGAGCACAACCGGTGAATTATTCATTGGTATTTCAATTATTAAGTCTGACAGTTAAATCACCAATTCTATCTTACGGTCACATACAGTACAATTTATTATGCTTTTTCAAACAAAACAGCAACTTCTGAATCAGAGAAACAACTTGCAGTACATTTTGCTGGAGCAAGGTATGTGCAAAATGTGCTCCGAATTAATTTCAGCATGACTGACTTGTGGCGTATGTGTTTATGGCAAAAATATGTCAACAAAATCCAAGTAAATTCATGCATTTTAACTACCAAATAAGAGCGCTCTCACCTCCACTTTTTGGAGCCCGAGATGATTCCTGCTGATTACCAGATTTGTTGCGATTGTGATTCTTCTTCTTCCCACCAGCAGCCCTGACAGAGCGAAGCAACACCTCGCTGGCCTTGAAGAAAGCAACGAGGAACGGCTGCTTGGACTGGGGCCCGTTTCTCCCAACAATTCCAGCAGACTTTATGTTGATACTCCGTCCTTGAAAACCAAATGTAAGATGGAGAGAGGAAAAACAACCCAATCAGTCACATACAGCACAGTACAAAGCAGGGGAGGTGACCTGTGAGTGGACAAAGTGCAACTGAAAATCAGAGAAAATGTGTAAGAACATTTTCTTGCTATAAAATTGCAAAATAATTAAAGCTTCTTTTTGACTCTGGTCATCATTCAATAGTTAATGTCCACAAAAAACATATTATGTCATGTTTGTCTTGGAGTGCTGATGAAACTGTCTTAGTGTTAACATTGTGGTAAAAACAGTAAGGAGTCATGAACTTCCTGACCTTTCAGAGTCACAGAAATAAATTCAAAGGGAGACCACATGCAAAAAAAGAAAAAGAAAAGAAACGGAATCATCAAATTCTTAGAAAGAAAAAGTATGCTTCACTTGCCATCTACAGTCTCTACACAGAGCTGCAGGCCCATGTTCTGCTGTGGGTTCATTACCCAGTGGTTACTGGTGGCTGTGATGTCAAAGACCAGCCAGCCCCCGTCTGACGCCTGAACCTTTTTGGAATCCAGCAAGAAGGTCTCTGCATCTCTGTTACCAAGAGGAAAAAGT
>OMLF01036504.1:8917-43856 GCA_900302615.1 Holocentrus rufus | reverse complement strand
TGTGTCAAATAGGCCAGAACTATATGGTAAAAAAAAAAAAAAACAGTTAATTTGGCAGATACTACAATTGTGCTATGATTCGCAGTTTTAGTGGGAGTGCTACAATTTATTGCACTCATTTTTGTGATTTCAGTCGTAGTAATTAATACAGTGGGTGGCACACATACTGATTTTCCTTCCGGTCCTGGTGAGCCAGGAGGGCCAGTGTCCCCTCGCTGTCCTCGAGGGCCGGGGGGGCCCATCTGCCCCGGCTGTCCAGGCCGTCCCTCTTGACCTCCTTGGCCTCTCTGGCCCGGCTCCCCTGCTGTCCCTTTCTGGCACAAATACCAGCCCAGTGTTAGCAGTACACACAATAACACAGGTGGGTTGGGGGTACACTGAAATGTAATCAGCCCGACATACCTCTCCTTTTTGTCCCGCTGGACCCATGGAACCCTGTCAATCAAAATTAGATAAGGTCATTAAGAATTGTTGTAACAAGTGGAATACTTGGAAGAATACATGGCTTCCACTTCCTGAGAAAAAAAATCATACATATTAGCAGCTGTTCAAGTTTGGCTGCTTCAACCCTCATGCTTTGGAACATGGCTGGGTTTTCACACATATGCCAGTGTTTCGAAACACTTCCATGAATTTCTCCTCTTCTTAAGCTTCAGACTTACTCATCTTGATTTCATGGAAATAGAATTTGCTAAATAAAAACCTAATCATGAAAAATATGTTAGTGAATTATTTGTATCAAGCTATTTTTTTACAGGTGTGCTCACATTTCACGAGCTTTCATCATAAAACAAAGCTGATGATAATAAATAAATAAATAACTCACATGATCCCCTGATCGACCATGTTCTCCTCTTTCACCTTTCATTCCCTGGTGAGAAAATTACCAGATTTATTTCATGGCAGCACATGTAATCAGAACTTGGTTTTAAATGTATGTATGTATGTATATACAGTATATCAAAAATAAAAGGTTGAAGAAATCTGCTACAATATGAGGACTGAGGCGTATTTCCTGTTAATGATGTGTTAAATGTATCCAGTGAATCCAAGGTACTGAACTGAGGATCCAATCTGATGTAATTGGCAGGTTATAAGCCAAACATCCATTTTTACTTTGCAAAAGATGCATTTATATTTTCCAAACCCATGCAGAACTTGATGAGTAGTTTATTCCATCCTTATTTTTGAAATATCTTAATTTCTATGTTAAATTACATGAGGACAAGATCTTTTTCCATAATATGAGATGTAAGCTGGCTTCTGGCTACCTTACATCTATTATTTAACTATTACTGGATAAGGTCCTGTCAATAATATTGACCACAGAAAACTCTTTTGATTTTTCATCAAAGTGTAGTCAGCAGACTCAAAGTCTAAATTCTTACCTCATGTCCTCGTTCACCTGGACTTCCCTTTTGTCCCTGATGAAACAGAGGCACATGGATCACACATCTATGTTGTGTGGACAAAACAGAATGTGTTGCAAATGTTTTACGGAGAAGAAAATAATATGTTTTCTCAGTAGGTCTATATACAATATAATACTATATACAGTATACAGTACACAATTTCACAACACCTAGATATTTGCCTACAAACTCAGCGTACTTGCTGAAGTTTATTTTGTGAAAATTTAAATGTAAATAAATAAATGAATAACATAATAAAATAAAATAAAAAATGTAACTGAAAATGGCGGTTAAGAGCTTGTAATTAATACCAATTAGACATCTGTAACCTGATTGGACAAGACTGGACCTGTAAACTACAGTTGTATTTCACAGAAAACGTATTTGTTTGTAATAGAATTAATTATTGAGATGATTAAAATGGAAATGTGACAGACTGACCTTGAGGCCCATCAGGCCTGGCATGCCTGGGTGCCCCGGCTGACCTGCTCTGCCCGGTACCCCTGCATTTCCCTTTAACATCATTTAAACACCATGCATTAAAAACAAGAGTGCATTTCATTTAATTAAGATACAACATAATTTAAAGGGGGACAATTAATTAGAGACAAAGTAAATAAACTCTATATAGGCATATTCAGTTGCAGCTGTAAAGTTTGAGTGAATGGTTACAGTGAATTAAATTAAAGGTAGACATAATGTCACCTGATTTATAGCTGATTAATTAAATATAAACATACCTCTGGTCCTGGTTTCCCTGGTCCACCTGGGTCTCCACTTTCACCCTTGCTCCCCTTTATTGAGAAATAAAACAAGTTGAGTTATGTTAAGGAGGATAATTGATGAAATAACAGTTACGCCACAATTGTGTCATTCATTGGCCTGCATTTGGTGTTTTCCCGTTCTTAATATAATACATTTTGAGTGATGTATGTAATACAGTAAGTATCCTTTCATGAGGTTTAGCCATATTGTAGCTTGACGTTTCGCTGTGTCTAGTTGTATGCTTTCTTTTCCAGTTGAACATGCTCCAGTAATTGCAGCTTGAAGCTAAGCCATAAAATCAAAGCATTGCCTGCATGTCCATAAACTACTATTTCACTCTTGTGCCATTTACCAATACGTGCTGGCTCGTTAATGGAAGATCGGCTAATGAAAAGTGATTGGGAGACGGAGCGTCCAGACCAACAAGCCCAGACTGCTTACATTTCCACCAAAATTCCACTGACGAAAGCACTACGGCTGCATCAGCACTTAATTTGGCATCATTGGTGGGGCCAAGAGATTATTAGTTGTGTTAAAGCTTTTTTTTATAGTAGTGCAGAAAACACTGACCAAACAAAACAGGTAATGCTGACCTAAGCAGTTGCTCATGCATTTCAATATATTTTGTGCTTAGGAAAGGTGTAAAATTAGATTACAAACTACATCATTGCAAATACATACAGTAAGCCATAACTAGGTTAATAGCATTATACACTACCTTATTGTTGCAATTGTAATTGCACATTAGTTGTATTACACTGCCATTCTTGCCTAGAATGACCGGGAGTTCATGCTACATGTGTTGTTAGGATTGTTTTTGTATTTTTGTGTTGGTAGCCATCATTTTTGTTGGTGTTAGTGTAGCTCTGCATGAGCCAAATGAGATTATAGACTTGAGAATATAGAATGAAAGACATTTCAGCAAAAGTCTATGCAAGTGATCACCATTACCTTGGGTCCAGTTGGTCCTGTTGAACCAGGTTCCCCGGGTAAACCCATCTCACCCTGCAGAGGTGAGAGGAAACATTCTCGGTAACTCTTCAGCTATCAACAACATAGAAGATGATACTTAAACTGAACCATTTCACAAATGATGCAATTAACTTACAGGTGGCCCAGTTGATCCTTTGAAGCCCTTCAGTCCAGGCAAACCAGCTTCCCCCTAAGAATCATTTCAGCCAAACATTACTGT
This sequence comes from Holocentrus rufus, assembly GCA_900302615.1. Taxonomy (NCBI): domain Eukaryota; kingdom Metazoa; phylum Chordata; class Actinopteri; order Holocentriformes; family Holocentridae; genus Holocentrus; species Holocentrus rufus. The sequence continues at coordinate 40,487 of OMLF01036504.1, read as the reverse complement.
ACAGTAGGATACAAAATGTAAATCTAGACTGCAGTGCTGGTCATTAGTGTTTCTTTTGTTAGTTTTATCTTGTGCATTTATTGAAGAGTCTTTTATATTATGGAAATATTATCTATCAGAGATGTGCAATTTCATGTGTAAACAGGCATGGGTTGGAAACTATAGAAAAGGATGCTGTTATGAACACAGGAACTCACCTTTAGTCCAGTCAGGCCAGCAATTCCAGGCAAACCAGGCATACCCTATGAACAAGGAAACAGAGACAGACATTATATTAATCTATAGATCACCATTGTAATAATTCTAATTAACATGGCAGACTTAACGAGCATGAGTCTTTCTGACCATCTTAGTGCAGGTATTAAATTAATCTCTTGGAAAGGTACATGTTTTTCTTCTGTGGGTAGGAGTTTCTTTCTTGTAGCCATTATTTTGTAGTAGTAGTAGTAGTAGTAGTAACTGATTTTTTTTCTTCTACATTTCATGGATGTTTAAAAATAATATTCATATTAATGTTTGCTGAGGACAACGCCCTCCATGTATTGCGTAGCCATTTGTTAATTTAATATAATGTCAAATCACTGGATTGCCCGTATGCCCTACAAGTTGGACAGTGCACAAAATAGTTTATTTGCTAGTAAATGCAGTAATAGGTCTAGTTAATGTTTAAAGTGCACGTAGGAAAAAGCATGGAAGCAAATGCTCATTTCTAAATGAACAGTTTAATACACTGACAGTTTATGAGGTTGTGCACATCCAGCAACTACCTTGGAAAGCCTCTTCAGTTGTACTTATTTATTTATTTTTTCTTTGTAAGATAAACGGACGCAGATGTGCAGCAGCTGGCTCAGGCTGTATTTTGAGAAACATAGAATGCAGGATGGATACAGGAGACAGGCAGATAGATAGATAGATAGATAGATCGATAGATAGGCAGATAGGTTAACTGAACATAAACATTTTATCCGTTCGAGGCTGAGGATTGGGTACTGCAAGTTCAGATAACGCAGCTACTGAGCTGAATTACATTTGTAATCTGAGCTGGTTTGAGTTATGTCCTGTTATATGGCACATTGTTTAAGTGGCTTTTCTTTGCTTTTAAAAGTAATCTCTGTGATTTTATATAGTGTACAGTAATTCATTTAGTTTGTGCAGTGGCAGTGATTGGGGGTGGATACGTAGGAGGAGGCTCTACTGAAAAGAACAGCTCAGCTCAAAAAAATGGAAGAAATGAGCGTGAACTAGTTCATTTCTGGGACTGTGAACTGACTTCAAAATTCAAAACTAGTGAACTATGAAGGCGAACTAGTTCATTTTAATCTGTGTGAACTGAACTTGGAGCTAGCTCTTGTGAAGTGTGAACTTGCACAACACTGCTAATCATTGAAAACATTGCTCGCTCCATTGTTCTGGAGGAAAAAAAATAAATGACTTCCAGCCTTGTGGAGCAACTGACTCATCTTCTGTAGACCCATCACAAAACTTTTGGGCAAAGCTCATATTCATGATCAGCACTGCGGTTGCCCAGTTGAAACACTTTCTTCCTAAAACAAATTCAGCATTACACCACAGCGCTCTGTCAGTGAGTTACTTTCATTCCCTTACATTACAGCCTGCTTGTTACATAATAGGGTTATCCTAGGATGAACTAAGGGGAATACCCCTTATTCTCTGGCTGTCGTAAATACTCTCATGCTGCCTGACACTATTCTTACAAATTTTATTGTTACAACAGCAAAAGCATAATACATGGAAATCTGTGTCATCCATCAAAACACTTCTTGAAGCTCAAGTTGTTATATATTTACTGTATTCTTGGATTTGCTTGTTATATTCTGTAACTGTTTGTAATAAAAGTTTATTCTCTTGTAATTCTGTGTTGCTTTCTATCATTCATATCCAGCATTTACTTTATTGTTTCTCAGCATTTTCATCTTTATTTAACAGATCAAAATAATGACGGAGAAGAAATTCACTGCATGTTTTGCAATTTCATGGCAGCTCAGTTTAAGGTGCACGGTGTTATAATGCCAGCAGCACAATCTACAAAAAGAAAAACATGCATATTGAGCATGTGTTTTTGACTTACAGGATGGCCTTCCCTTCCATCAAGACCAGGGATGCCGTTTGCTCCAGCTTCTCCCTTTGTGCATCGGAGAAAGAAAAACAATTAGTGAAAGACAGCTGATACTGGAAGATTACGTTGAATTGTATGTGTGCTCCTGCAGGTAGAGTTACAGTAACAAGAGATCAAATTACATGTGCATGACAAATGGATTCTGTAAGCTGTGTGCTGCATTGTATCAGTTCTCAGTATCTATTCTATATCCAGTCCATCCTGAAACAAGCAGTGAACATGGAGAAGAGAAAATGTAGGGAGTATTTTGAGGGCTTGAGGCCAGAGGGGAGTAAGTAAGTTTTGGCAAACTTTACAGGGGAGACAAAACCATAAAATGGACATTATTTCAACCAACTGTTGTAAATATTTTGTGATAACATGATATACAGTATAGAGATAGTAATGTGATATATGCAGCTAGTCAAGTTCTCTAATCCTTAACATGAAATGCTGGATTTAATATGTGCACCGAGAAGGTAAAGAACTGCTTTTATGTTTATGAAAGCTGTGTCAGCAAAGGCTTGGTAACATACATCAGGGATTAGAAAGAGAGACAAGAGGGGACAATAATGCTACAAGATTACATTTCCATGGTTGTCAAACATCAACATCAACAGCAAAGTCTTTGGGAATGTGCACACTAAGCCAAGTTCATGTTTCCATTATTCTACTAATTCCCAAATCAGCTTTAAAGCATCCTGCCTGTCATGACAAACAGACCTTTTGACCAGGTCTCCCTGGAAATCCATCCTTTCCATCTCTTCCAGACAAGCCCTGAAATGGGAGGAAAGGCTTTTAATCAATCCAACAAGAATATATTTATTTATGTGTTTATATTTATTTATTTATGTAGATAGATAGCTAGATAGATAGAGAGATAGAGAGATAGATATACATGCACGTTTACATGTATATATGTGTATATGTATATATATATGTATATATGAGTAGATATAAATCTGAAATTTTTATACATACAGGGTCTCCCGGATGTCCTGGCGGCCCAGGGGGTCCAATGCTTCCCTTCTCTCCCTGGAATTACCATGCCAACCACTTTAAATTAGACATATCTTGTTTCATGTTCAGTAACAGAGCTATTAGCTCATGATAATCATTTATTGACAACCTTACCGCTTGGCCATCTTTTCCTGATAACCCTTGCCTTCCCTGGGATCCAGCTGAGCCCTGAAATAGTTAAAAAAAAAAACTTTAATCATCATGAGATGGGGCCTAAAATCTTTTCTATATTTCATGGTCCTTCCCAGCCTTATTTAGACTTTCAGACCGCAATTCCCATGTGTGATGACAATTTATAGTCCCAGTAATTCAGTGTGGATATATTACACTCCAGCCACTAATCTAAGTAGAACATCTGTGCCTGCAATGTATCATTCAGTTCAGGAAGAATATACTGTGGAACAAAAGCATTTTACAAACTCAGTGCAATCTATGCAATTACAAATATGCAGCCAGTGAAAGCTCTGCATACCCCTGGGAAAACCATCTCTTCCCCCAAGACACACAGTGAGCTTGATAAATATTTGGACCACAACAGGCATAATACCTAGAATGCTACAAACAAACTATGAGACAAACTGATGTGTGCTTTTGCTTCACTCTGCTATTTTTTTAAATTGCACTGACGGGAAAGAGGGGTACTACAACATTTATTTATTTGTTGGACTTTTCTTTCTCACCACTGTGTTCTCCCATTTCCTGAATCACAGTGATTAACCCAAGGTTTGGCCTCTGGGATTTCTTCACTCATCCACGGTAATATCTCAGACAGGTATTCCAAGTTTGACAAAACCTGGGAAATGATGCATCTCACCAGGGCATTCTAGCAAAACTATTCTGATCAAGAGGAAACATCTTGGATGCCACGTTAATGTTATCCCCTTTACAGTTGGTTTTCACAGTCTGCATGAGCTCAATTTTGCATAGTGGGTAAAATTACTCAGTCAAAACCTGACAGTAATACGGGGTAACTCCAGGTTCACTCAAAGTGAAGAAACCAAACTGTTATATTTCTGTGGCATCACAAAAGTAATTTATTTAAAGAGTAAATGAGCCCCAAACCCAAATCCCTGTGAAGCCTGACCTCTAATGGTGAAAAGCAGATTTCCAAAGGTCTTTGGTGGCAGGTGCTGTCACTACCCACAGAGTACAACAGGTGGTGAAAAATAACCGTTTTTCACCATTAGAGGTCAGGCTTCACAGAGTTTTGGGTTATGGGGCTAGTTAAAGGTGATGAACTGCAAGCCTCTGGCAGCTCAGATCAGTGCACAAAGTCCTAAAAAGATAAAATTAAGAAACATCCAAGAATCAAATTGTATTCCTTATTCCTCAGTGAAGTTGTCACAAGCTTCGTTCCCAAGCTAAATCATTGTTTGTGAGAACAGATGGGCAGTAATTCTCTTTATTGGTGGGTACATGGATATTTGAAAAAGGGTTATTTAAGGTGCACATAAACAGCTCATTTCAAATAAGACCTTACTTAGTTTATGAGTAGTATCACGAATACTGTGCACTTGTAAGCCCAGCCAATTTACGCACAGCAGCTAACACCCTTTCTTCCTTTCCCCCCTTGACACATGTACTTCTGACTCAGTACAGCAGACATCTCATATTTGTGTTCTGTACGAAATCCCATGCCAGGAAAATGAGACTACACCCTTGGGTGGTCTTTCAATATGGAAAAGATTTGGAAAGGTAGATATAAATCTGTGTATATGCAAAAAAAAAAAAATTCTCAGACGGTACTGTATTAGTCCCTCTGCAGGATTAAGATACACTTCTAGGAATCCCTAGCACGTTCAAAAGGCTCAAAAGTCTTGCACTTCCAACAGTGCAGCTGATGGAGTCCATGCTGGACTCGGGGCAGCAAAAGAGGCTGAATATGGTTCAAGAGGCTCCCTGGTGGTCCAAGAAACCTCGCCTGCTGGAGATGATTGTTGTGCTGCATGGAGAGTCAGTTTTGGGCTCGCCTGGTGTGCAAACACCTGCTGACCCAGGCCCAAGAAGTTTCGTTACCTCAGCCAGAGGAGCTTTTTCACTTGGCTCCGGAGGGGAATAATGCCCCGTTCATGTGGTGTCAGGTTTATCTTGTATTCCAGTTTCGCAGCAGGAGTTGCACATAAACCCCACTAAGTCCTACAATCAAGTCGGGTAAATCAGAATTCTAGATGTAACACGAATTGGCCCAGTTGTGATGTTTCAGCCCGGCTGCCCACAGTACAGAGTTTTCTGTGAATGAAAATCGATTTGATCTGATAAAACCTCAGTGAGCCCCAGCTCAATTTTTAAAATGCAAAGTCATGTTTCAAACAAATATTCCCCAAATGCTTTGCTTTCTGCTATAACTGTTCTGTTAAGTACTGAAGCACATGAATCCAACTGGATTTTTTATTTCTAAATTGAACCTGGAAGAAAGAGCTTTCATACCATCCCATAAATCCGATGAAGATGTGAATAAATTTATGAGGACGGCATGAGTTCAAGGCAAATGCATTCTGGCTCATGTTTTAATGGCACTGGAGCCCAGGGCACTGAGCTCCGTTCATGTTGTTTCACATAAACTTGGGATCATTTTATTGATGAATCAGTTGCTGTTATTGAAGTTTATTTCAGATCAGTTGTTTTATTTTGATGTGAGTGGTCTAATTGTTGGGATAATTAATTATGTTGAGCATATTTGCACTAACAGGACCACATACGATAAATGCTATTTATATTTATAGTAAGACCAACCTGCATGAAGACAAAATTCTGGTGCCCACTTAAAAAAAAAAAAAAAAATCATCTTATAGGTCTGCCAAGTACAAGTTATACCTTGTTAACTTGCTTTAAGGAACTGATTTTAAATTCATAGTATAGGGTTACCAGACTGAATATAGCATTCACCAAGTAAACAATGACCAACAATGTACTGGATATCTAAGAAGATATTCTGAAAACGCATCACTGGCATGTGTTTGACTGAGCAAAATGCTGTGCAATAGTTGAATAATTAATATACTCACCTTTTCACCTGCTTGGCCAGGTGACCCTGGTAATCCAGGTATACCCCTCTCACCCTGAAAGAATAGACTTGTATTAAGAAATATTTTTCAGTGGTCACAAAGCAACAAATTAATACTTCAGCATGATAATAAAACTGAGTGTGCCAAAAATTTGCTTTTTTGACCTTCCTACCGAATCACCAGGCCTCCCTGGCTCCCCCTTGTACCCATTTGCCCCACGTGGCCCCTGATAGAAGGAACATGAAAAGCGGTTTTGAACTGTCTTCATTAAAGACTCATCACTGATATAAAGGCAAAGCAATTAATTTATTAATATCTGTACCTCTGTTCCTGGTGGACCTGGCGGACCTGGATTTCCTCTAAAGCCAGGAATACCCTTAATTTTTAAAAAGACAAGAGGTTAAGGGATATATTCATGCTTAAATATTAATTCCCTCATGTTTTTGTACATTTTCTCAGTGTGACTGGATGCTGTGTGGACTCTGCTGTAGAGTTGCCGAGCACGGTGCAGAATACATGCTTCAGTTTTGGGTGGTTTTGGAGCCAATTTCCTTTGATTTCAATGAAAAAGCAAATCATCACTCTGCTGCTACCATAAGTAAAACCAGACATGCTGCTTTCCCTGACTTCTTTTGCATAAAATTTGCCCACTGGCAAACACAGTAAATTGCGAAAAGAGAAAGGTACTGAATGTGCACTGAATGTTTCCACTAGAAGTGGCAGGGATAATATATTTTATTCTTTTATTCTGTTCTGTTTTATTCTCTGCAATATGTACTCAACTGGAATGTACCCTATAGAAATACATATTCTGAATCAGTCCTTACCTCACAGAAGTAGAAATCATTATGACTGGATTACAGTAAAAGGATATAATACATTATGGTGTTAGAATTTCCTCAGATGAGCGGTTGTGGATATGCTGTGGCAGTGTTGGTGGTGATTATGTATTTTTGTATATTGAACTATATAGTACTCACAGGCTTACCATCAGCACCAGCAGGTCCAGGCTGACCAGGTTTGCCAGTGTTTCCTTCTTCACCCTAAAGGGAATGAAATGAAGGAACCTTTTTGTTATGCAAATGCAAAGCAGAATAAATAATCCCTGGTAAGAGCATGCTATCTCAGGCAAAGAGTGTTACTTTAATTAATCAATAAGATTTATTTAATCCATAAGCAATGCTGAGGAAGCTTAGTTTACCTAATATAAGAAGCTCCAAAATTCAAGCAGTATGTGTGGTTATAGAGAACATCTGCAAACCAGCAATGCTCACAGCATTTTGGATCTCTTAGTAAATGTAGTAAAAACATTGCCTTGACCTTATAAACACAAACATGCCTGCAAACCATATAAGATTTTATCTCATAAAGAGTTTCGTTGCTAAGGTAATATCTCTCTGAGGTACTTTGTAAAGGCTTTTACAACTGGGCATGTTGCCATTGTTGATACCCTGTGATCAATAGAGAAGGACATACACTTTATTCCCCATTTCAGTAAATTTCCATGGAACCCCCTATTTATCTTAAGCAGCCTGTTTTGGTTTAAGCAAACAGTACAATACTACAGGACTGAACAGGACTAACCACGGCTTAATCATAATGGCGAGCCCCAATCTGCCTTGTTGTACAAAAGAGGTTTTTTGCATCCACAGTTCTCATGAACTTTGCGTAGTAAGCAGAATTAAGGAAATAACTATTTATTTTGGGGCTGGAAAAAGACATAACTTCCAAGACATACTGCGTTTCCGACAGAAAAAAAGACTTTGTTTACAGGCTGTGCTGCCTGTAGTTAGATTTGACCTATTGGTAAAGAGCAACCTCAACCTCTCAGACAATAATAACCAGAACAGTCAGGAAAACAGCAGTATTTTAGACGCTGCATTTCGAATAGGCGCTGTGGCTTGAAAACTGTGAACTCTGGAGTTCACAGTGAGAACAAACGAACATGTGCTCTGTCACAACCCACTCTGTTCTCTGTCACAACTCTGTTCCAACCAAGTTTGGAATTTTTCCTTGTCATTCCGAAGCTGATACATATATCAGCGAAAACAGCCACTTTGAAGATGAAATAATTTTCTTATATTAACTATCAACACATTATCCACTGTGTAAAGTAAATATTTAACCATGTGTCCTAACACTGAAGAGTTATGGAGGGAAGGCAGGGCTCTGGGCTGCAGCAGGGACAGACTCGTTCTCTAACTTCCAGTAGCTGCAGAGTGTGTACAGTATGTGTGTTTGTGTGGGTGTGAGGCTTGCATGAAACAATGTGAGAAAAACTCACATTGCATTCTATTATTTAATACATACTTATAATTTAATACACATTTAACACACAATACAATAAAAGAACGAAGTGACAAAGAAAGCAATCTACTGTAGCATGTATTTTAGTAGTAAAGAAGCATCTATATGATTTAAAAAGACGATCACATGACTGACCTTCATGCCTGGAAGTCCAGGGGGTCCAGGAGGACAAGCACATGGTTCTTGAGTTGGTTCAGTGTAATCAGGACTGTTGGAGCACTGTAATGAACAAATAAACCACTTGTTGATAATACCCCAGACTAGACATGGTGTGCAGCTGGTTTGCACATGGTGTGCAACGCTCTGCTCTAGCCAAGAGACCTATGAAGAACATACTCATCCACTACGGGCTACACAGAGCATAAATCATTTCCTGACTGTCATAAAGTGCGATCATATTGCTCCCATGGTATTTCTGTTGCTCATATGTAACTTTCACGAAATTTATCCAGCACTAAAACTCAAGGCACAAGGGATGCTTATTAACATTAATGCAATCTGAAAAAAAAAGTGAGATTAATTGTTTATGACCACTTACTTTACCGCACTGTTGCATTAAGCATCAATTATTTGTTATGTATGGAAAAGTAGCCAGTGTGCATGAGATAAGTTGGCTCACATCAGGCTGTGGAACAGGCTGGTAGCATGTGATTGGCTGAATGCTGAGGGGCGGGACATGCCTGAGCTGTAACTTACTTTGAAAATGAGCAAAGCCGGCAGCTAAAATGTGTACCGTAAGGATATCTTTTTGAGGTTATGGCAGAAAGGCACCCAGTTAGCCTTTCTGAAACCAAAACTGCTGACAGAACTTGTACCTTTTATGACAAATAAAGGATTTTTGAAAAATGGTAAAGGGAGGGGATAAACGGTAGCACTTATTTCATTTTTGGGCTTCTTATCTTGTCTCCTTCTGCTGTTTATGTCCATCAGCCGTGCTTTACAAACAGTAATGTGGCCCTGATCTTGTGGTTAAAGCAGTAGCCAAGCCAACGCAAGAACGGGCCACTGCTTCACAAACAGAGTTGGAGCCAGGAGGCAATAAAATTATACTGACTGCAATATGTTTGAAGCTGAGCCATGGGTCCTCCTCCACCATATTGAATTTTGCATAAACAGATGCAGCAGACAAGGAATTCATACAAAGTGTGGAGTTAATTGATGATGAAATGATACAATTGTGCTGTGCATTTGAGTATGAAACATTGTTTGACAAGGTGACAAATGGGCTAAAGTGGCAATATCAAGTTCAGTTTGTTATTGGACTGGAAAATGAGGCCAGGATTAAACGGGCTCTTGTACTTACAACTCCGGGTATTTCACATGCAGTCTCTCGGTTATTCTGCTCGGGGTCACAGTAGATGCGGAGTTTCTGAATCTCAAACTGAATAAAATTACAAATGAGGAAATTAAAGTGAATTTGTGTAAAAAAGAAAAAAAAAGTTCAGCTGTTCAAAACATTGATTTGTATTTTCTTAAATAATTAAAGAAAGAAACACATGGTATTGGGCTAAAGTTGCAATAGTTAGTTCAGTTTTATCAGCATTTTCCCACTAATGACTCAAAATTGCTATTCCTTAACTGCCAAAACAAAGGAAACATCAATAGAAGTGTCTGCAGAGGGGATTGAGCAACCACAAATTGCAAGAACAGCTTCGGTATCTGGAAGTCATCTGGGGGGATGTGACACAAGTCTTCCATGAAAAATCTATTGTTTGGTGTTTTTGTTAATGTTGGTGGCAACACAACTACAAAATGTAACAAAGATTTCAGTTCATTTAACATATCATGAGTATGATGATGGTGACATCAATTTTTTATTGTTTTTGGTCTGGTCAACCTAAATGAGGTCGCTTTTATCAGGTAGAAATGATGCAGTATAATAAAGGTAATATTTTATGGCATTTAGCTCTCAGGGGTTGAGCTGATCTACACCATGCCAGGAAAATGCACACTACAATTTTTCAATGTTCCTCATCTCCGTTATTTGCATTCGTGTTTAAACATGAGACGAAAATTTGAACCTGGGTGGTTCGTGCTAATCTAATGTCATTTGAGCTGGCATTTAGTTTGTGGCCCTCTCTGGTAAAATTTGTACTTTTACAGGTCCAATTACTAAAATGTGTTTCCCATTAAATACTGATTACATTGTTCATGCACAGATGAATACCTTCCCCTTGTGATTTGGTAAATGGTGGAAAACATGTTATCTAAAACAATGGACCAGTAAATACAATGCTGAATATCAAGTGATGGTACATTTTAATGTCTACAATGTCAGCATTCTTACTGGCATGAGAAAAGTGAAAGCAATAATCTCAAACATTATGCATTTTTAAAACAAAGGATTTCCTCTACACCCTGCAGACCCTCATTCATAATTTTTTATATTACCCATAGTTCCCTGCATTAAGCTCTTCATTGGAAAACATGACCACATTATTTTTTATTTTATTTGATTTTATCTTTTTTTTTTTATGACTTTACCATCACAGCTAACACTGCAACATCACCCAAACTGTGTAATGATTTTATATGTGTCTGAGGTATTACAAATAGTTATTTGTACTTTCGTTTCATAATCTAATAAAAGGTGTTGCGTAACAGTAATGACTAGAATGAAATGTTGAAATGTGCAGGAAACAGTGTGAGTTTTCCTTCTTTTCTGTAACTATCATTGCATTAAAAAATGTTGTATTTTTACTGTAGTGAAGAATGTGCGTCAGTGTACAAGAAAGTGCACACTATATACCCTACTATAAAGTAAATTACAACACAGCATAATTATGATTTATTACGCATTCAGGATTTTTGGCACAGTAAGTACTAACAGAGACAAATAAAACAAAGATTAATAAGACCTAGTGGGCAAAAATCCTCATTTTTGCCAAGGATTTATGATTCGCTGAGCTAGGCATGTTTCTGAGGAAACTGCACTAAACTCTGTAATGCTGACATCCCTGTGTTTAAGAGATATATCAGCAGCATACATGAAGCTGCTTACTACTGCTTAAATAAGTGGTCTGTTTCTACGGTCAAGCTGACCTGGCAAATGAATCAGCCAAGCAAACCTTTTATTTCTGGAAACAGAGTTATTGATAATTGACAAACTTACTGGTACTGTTGTTTCTTTTTTGACATATTTTCCAACTTGGGTTTTTCCATTGATGAAAATACCAACAGGAGTTTCCAAGGGTAAAGTTTCAATTTCCAGGTCATCAACATAGAGAGTAACATCCTCTTCAGTGACCAGCAGTCGGAGCTGGTGCCATTTTTCATCAAAAAGCTGTTTTTTCACGAGAAAAGGAATGAGAAATAGTCAGTAACGCAGTGATACAACATGTGAATATGTTGATACACAGATACATAAATAACAAAACTGTTTGGCTAAGTTAAGTAAATGAATGAAGTGGACCTACTGCATGGAAATGTCACTGACCGAGTGGATGAAGCGTGTAAAATGTTGCATTTGTACAGAGAAGTAGGATGAACAAATAACTGGGATAGCTCAATAAATGTAAACAATCCACAAAGATAAAGGTTCAACTCCAGTATGTTCTGGAATTACGAAGGGAAGGAAGTCCACAGACAAAGAGAAAGCTTTTTTTCATTACATCTTCTATATTTTCATCAAATCGCTAATGCATATGATGGTTGGCGCATAAGGAATCCAAAAATTAAGCCTAGGACATTGGTAAAACAGTTCGACTGTATAGTGGCAGAAGCTCTTCGATTTCTGGGACACATTATGCTAAACATTTGAAACTTTATTCAATAAGTTGATTGGCAAAGCTTCTGATGTGTGTATATTGGGACCAAAAATTCCTAAATCTGCTAAGACCATAATAACCATGACTTTCCAGGCCTTTGGACCCTGACAGTGACTTTCACATGTGGGACCTATGAGCTGTAAATATGCTTAGTGAAAGTGCAATAATCCTGTGGAATCCTTAGAAGATCCTTAGTTCATAATATGGTAGTCTGCAGAGCTACTTTTCAGTGGAAAAATTACTCCAAACAAAGACTTTAAAAGATCTTTTACAGTTCCATCGTGTTGGAACAAGGACATTTTTTCTTTCCTATTTTTCACACATAGGTGTAGCCACTGTATTTGTGAAGGTCAAATAGATCTCTGAAGCTTGTGACAAGGTGCCACTGCAAGCAGTTACATGCCATGTTTGATGTGAGATTGAGAGGATTATGGTCAGGTGGTTACACTGTAGCAATATAATGTCATTGTGTAGCTGAAAGAAAGTCTAAAATCTTGAAGTGCATTGATTTTGAATGAAATTTTGTCAATTTTGTCAGAGATGTCTAGTCACATGAAAACAGGGGATACCTTCTTGCCAATCAACTTGAGCATTTCCTCAGGCTTTACCACAGATTGAATTCCTCTATACACACAAGAATCTATTGATTAGACATTTCCAAAGTGAAATATTGAAGGGTATAAGGGTATTTGTTTACCCTTGCTGTCTGCTGGGAGAAAACAGCCGTTTGAGTCCCACTGGGTGATTCACTGGTTGTGGTGAACATGACAGTGTGGTCAAGTCCATTTAGAGTCACTGCCATTTGAGGTTTCTCATCGTGCGTCTGTATTCTCCACAGGTCCCACTCTTCTATGGCCACAGATCCCTTATACTTAATAGTGGCCACAAAAACATAAGATGGAGGTAGACCATCAGGGAACAACGACCTTAAGAACCAAGTAGAAAAGAAGTCAATCAGCTGTGAATACATTGATGATAACCTAGAAAAAAATAGGAATGTATATTATATGTACAACGATATAAGTGAATATATTAATGATTACCTTGTAGTTTCACTTAGGTCAACACGAGACGTCACTTCATAGGCCTTAGTGCCATAAAATGACCCATGTGTCTTCCTTGCCTTTTTGGCCAAATTCAAATGCAACAGGATATCAAAGCCCTTCTCATCACGGGAATCTACAGGGATTCTTGTTGGACAAACAGTCTCTGCAAAGAACCAGTAGCAGACAGACAGAGAAACAGAGAGAGAGAGGGAGAGAGAGAGAGAGAGAGAGAGGAATGGCAAGAGGCAAATATGGTGGTATGAGGGAGGGAGTGCCACCACCACTGATATGTCACGAAAATGATGTTTGACCTTTAAAAATTGCACAGTAAAAGTTTCCTTATTATAATTATTTGCTCTCATAGAGCAACCCTTGTGTCTCCTGTTTTCTTTTCAAGTCTGCACGGATTTTGCTGAATAACGAGCAGCAAATGAAAATTGCTTTAGGAAGTTTGTGGCTTATGTTCCAGTCAACAAGGCTGCAAACATAATTATCTGAATTGTTGTTGTTATGTTGCCAACTAAAGACAATGCTCATAGACTCAGGATCTATGAAGCACCTATCTCTATTTGCTATAATGATATTGTTATTTAAATAAATTAACAGCTCAGTTAGTTTTGTCCAACACTGTTAATCACCAGTCTCGTCAACCATAGTATAAGACAACATTCAACCAGAGACGCTGATTGAAAATGCTTACCTTCACACAGTTTCTGTCGTATGACCTCACGGATCTTGGAGATAGCTTTGTAGTCCTCAACAGAGAACACATAAGTTGAAGATGGCTTGTTTGCAATGTCCCTCAGCTCGGCGTCTTCTGTCTCTGACCCAACCCCAATTGCAAAGAGAATTACTCCTTTTTTCCTTGCTGCCTCTGCCGCTTTCAAAACCTCATCTTGAGATTTCCCATCTGTAAGGACAACAGCAATTCTGGCAACGCCATTTGGACCACGCTCGGAGTAACCAAACAGTTTGTCTGTAGCAAACTTAATGGCTGTCCCTGTCCTCGTGTTCCCCCCCATGTACTCAATGGACTCCATTGCTTTGATGAGGTCCTGGTTGGAGTTGAACTTCCCCAGAGGTATTTGTAAGACGGGATCATCGCTGTACTGAACAACTCCAACCTGAGTAAACTTCTGTCCGATATTGAAGCTTGTGGTTATGTTGACAAGCCATCGCTTCACTATTTCAAAATTGACATCTTCGACACTCCACGAGCCATCTAGAATAAAGACTAAATCACATGGTGCAGTCCTACAACCTAAAGGAGACACAAGATGCAGCCATATTAGTGCTTTGAAATGATGGTTTCAAATATGTAACAGAACCATTGTTCTGGTTCATATGTAGTTTTCTCAAGAATCATAAAGAGTCTTGACAAAATACATAAAGACAGTATTCTATTAACGAAAATGCTTTAACAAACATATTCACCTTTGCTAGTTGTATTGCTATTTGAAAGTACACCAGTTTTAAATGCATGGAAAACAAGCATAACAAAGTGTCAGAAAATGAAGACAGAAGCATTCTTACTTCTTATGTTTTCATCTTGTGCTGTACTAAACAAATGGAGGAGCATGAAGCACAGACATCGTAAGACAGAATGCATGGATCTTGTTTTGTAACCCATTATGCAGCAGTATCAAGTTCCAATTGTGCACCTACAGGGAAAGGGAAACACATGCTTTGTATTGCAGTGAAAACGAAAGGACAATGCAAGCATTTGTGACATGTGGGTCTTATGTTGTTCTTGCCTTGACAGGAGTTAACACCTCAGACTGTTGTTAAGCTTTGATTTTCAGTAATGAGATATTCGGTTGTAACTTGTATGGGCTCATCAGTTCCAAAAACTGAGTGTAAACCCCACAATATGGTGGAAACTGGGCTTAGATGCACATTTCCACATGTCAGTATATAAATATTCTTTGGTGAACACCTATTAACACCTGTGGGAGACAGAGATCTGATACAGCACTTTTGCCCTAATGGAAAGGATGTTTCCTGTTTCCTGGAGTGACACAGGAGGGTGTTGGTTTTGTGATCTGGCTCGGCAAATCACACCTCAAAAGATCCATGATGCAAATATTCATTTGCAAATGCTGAAGCCAAAGGGCATCTGTTAAGCTCAGCAAATTTACATGCTTTCTTGGCAGTCTTCATGCACCCTGGTATCTTTTGATGATCCCTTAAACAGTCACCCAATCCATTAAGGCGATTGTGCATTGATATTGTTATGAAATTTTTTTCTAATGTTTGGTTAACTTTAATGTTCTTAATGATTGGTGTTCAAGTTTCCTGAATTAACAGTTCGTATCCCATTTTAATGTCTGTGGCGTGACTTCTTGTCTTACACCAGGAAACTAATGGGAGCATTACACACAGAGTTTTGGATGCAATAGGAAAGGGTGAGAGTTACAATTTATGGAGCAGAGTCACAATTTATCTTCATATGAGGGTGGGCGTGCCTTGATTTACATGCATCTTGCTGAAGGCTGCATATCTCTGCAGAGAACCCCAGCCACACATAGAAAGCCGACTTGTTGCATACTTTAAGTATGAAATGCCTACCAAATATCAAAATAACAGAAAAAGATGCTGAACAATGGTCTGAGGAAAACCTAAACAAAATATGGCCTGATATGTGGCTCTGGTTAACTCCTTTTTCCTGCATGAAATTTTACCCAGTTTTCAAAACAACTTCAGAGATTACTGCCTGCTGTTCTATCCATGAGTGCCTAATTCACCTAGTAGTGTTAATTTGTTTACTTTGTTACAGGCAGTCTATAAACCCAACTTCTACATCCAACCTCCATGGGGCACAATCTAGGTTTCCCATCCCGCTGCTCAACCTACGCTGGCTTCGTACATCGAGGCCTTTTCATTTCATGAACCTAATCTTCCACATCCTCTAATGGAACTGTGAGCACCACAAAATACACAATCCACTGCAGCTCTGACCACAGCACCAAGTCTAGTCTTAAGGTAGGGCTCACTGTTTCCTGTGGTATCATCAGCTGTTTCCTCAGATTGACTGTAATTTGCCAATTTCTGCCCACCCTTGGCAGGCCTGCAATACCATGCCTGCCTAGAAATGCATCACTCCTAGACTTTTCCCCACTTACTCTGTTTTGCCTGAGCCTCACCACTTCCTCCTGTCAATGTATTTGCTCCACAACCTTTCATTTCCCTGACAGACTTGCTCTCCTTCCTACTCCTACTCACAGCAGTTGTCCTGTGCCTTGCCCAAAGGTTCTCTGCCATTGCTGCAAAATCCCTGTGTCTGAATAATGATTGAGCTTGCTGAGCTGCTTCTCTTGGGTTCCATTCATGTCCTGCATTAACATTAGACATTGCATCCCAAACTTAAAGTCTTAAGATTCTATCCAGTCTTACCTTTGTGCATTTCAACTGGTTTGTTAGGCTGTAGGTAGGTCCAAAATCCCTTTCCAAAGCCACAGTACCAAGTACCACTTATTGCACCAAGCAATAATTGGGGACACCATGGGTCTCCAAGCCATTTCCCAATGTATAAGCTAACAAGTCTCTCTATTGTGTGTACTGTATATATCTAAAGCATTGCATTTAAAATACAGATGTGGTTACAGTAGGAATGAACAGTCAGCCTTGTAGATGATTAAAAAGAAATAACCAGCCTAAAATAGCATGGTAAACTGTTCATGTGGCCCTCCACAAACACAATCCCATACCTGGTTTAGCACTTTCAAGACAAGAACAACATAGGAAAAATGACGGGTTTGCCCTTTAACACCAGTTAATATCAATTACAAAACAATTGCACGTTACATAAATGCATGCAATCAAATTCAGTTCAATACAAGGTGAACACTAAGACCATTGCATGTGCTGCAAACAAGATGTAACGTCACAGCCTGCAGTATAATGGAGGTTATATCCATGCTCATGAAATTAGAGATGAAATGGAATTCCAAGAACCAGCTAAACCAATGAAATGCTTGAATGAGTCATATACATTTACATATTGCACAGACTGATTGCATAACTACAGTAACAGCATTGCTGATATCTCAAGTTTCAGCAAGTGAGTTGCATGTGAGTAGAAAGCAGACATTTGATTGTATATTTTTTTTCTGTGCTGCTATGTGAAATTGTATTTTACACTAGTTTCCAACAAGAGAAAGAAAACTGCTGACATTTTAATAGGAAGCAGTCACAAATGAGGAACAGATATGCTGCATAGGAAGCAGAATTTGTGGAAAGAATTTAATAGGAACTGACCATACACCTTATTCATTAACGTAGTCGCTTCTGGGAGTGACATGTAAAGGTCAATGTAGCAGTGGCCAAGACATAACCCTTGGCCTCTTAAGTATCTTTGTAGTTGTACAGCCAAAGACGGGTCACATCTTTAACATGACTACATTTTTCCACCATGTAAACTCTGGGTTGAAGTAGCACAGCTCAATGAGGCGCTAAGCTGCCATGGTTGTGCAGGCCATTTTCTGGGGGATTTTTCCCTGATAGAGTGCTGGAGGAGGTTGTTGGAAAACCCCTCATTGGCAGGGTCTACTCAGTATGACTTTCCCCTCTACTGACTTTCCCCAAACTGAGTATTTCTACACCTCTGCTCAAGCCACATGGAATTCATTTACAGCGTCAGACAGTGAAATTCCGGCTGTGGACAGTGACCAAACACATGTACTCATGATGAAGGGAAGCAACCTTTATCCAGGAATAAAAAACTCATTGTCGTTTTGCAACAAAGTTGTCAGAATGTATTATTGCACCCTCCTGTGTACATTTTAATAAATCTTCATGGCATATGTTCAGCACAGAAATCCATGCAGAATGTAGCAAATTTTTAAAAATAGCCTCATATTGCAGGTTAGCACCATTCTCCATATGGCATTTCTCTGCACTACAGCCTAGTCATTGACCTCTGACGTTATGGGGGCAGTGCAGACACTTTATAGCTCCAGGTCTTGGTCATGATGACGGAATGGCAGAACTGTAAGCCTGGTATGCAGAGTATTAAATAATCCTCCTTGAAACCCAACTGAATCACTTTGAGGAGAACAGCTATGAATTTAAGTAAAACATGACAGCAAAGTCCCTGGGGGATTCTGGGTTGAGTTTATCGTCTTGTTTGTAGCAATACTTAGTAAAACGAAGGGTAAGGTTTAGAAGATTTATGGAAGGTCTGGTAGTTTATGTCCAGCTGGACATGGGATTCAGGAAGCTGTTGAACAGCTGATTCTTCACATTTTACCAGATAACTTTTAGGTGGTTTACGATGGAAGAAATCACACCTTTGATTTTGACCACTACACTATACTGCAACAATGAATATATTTTGCGCTTTCCAGCTTACACTATGCTTTAAATGTCACATTTTTCTTCATATACCAGAAGCCAAAATCAAATTTAAACATGTTTGTTTAATGCATCTACTTAGACCATATCAGATTAGAAACTGCAGGCCTTAATTACAACATTTAAAATGTCAACTAGTGCCTTTTATACTTATCCTTTGTAAATTTGGCTAAAAGACATCGTTCCACTCCAAAAACAACAACTGCTGTTCAGCATGTCCTACAACTTTGCCAAGATGGGGGAAAATTGATTGCTGCCAAGTTCTTCAAGCAACAAGGGAGAAGCCAATACGTTATATCAGTTCTCCAGTGACATTGGTTCAGATAATCCAAACAATGGAATGTCTTGTAACCCTGTAACCTGCAGGGTCTTATCTGCAGCAGTCCAGCCAGCATGTCTCACTTCTAGATGCTTAGATTCTGTATCCAATGACAGATTAATTAAACTCCACATACATGCATGTCTCACATTTTCTTAAATTGTTCTAAAAAATAAATTCTATGAATTCAACACATGCAGCGCTATGGTGTTCATACTGCACTATATGCTCGTATAGATCCAAGCCATGAGAAAGAAAAATCCATTTACGAGTAGTCAAAAAGCCAGGAAAAATTCTTGAAATGATTCCATTCATTCTTTGCATGACAGTAGCACAAACAAGGGACTGATAACTGTGCTTAATGTCTTCAATATGCAACTGCTGCAGCACAGGCTCTGGGACACTATTCTAGACTAAACTTTGACACGGTGCTAAACTATTGAGAATCTGAGCAAAGTGCGAACACAAAACACAGTGCACACTGACATCAATTGACTGCACTAAAATCAACCAAACAACTTTGTTAGTTATTAATTTGAAGTGCCCTATTTTAACAAAAAATATCAAAAAAACAGCCTCCACAGACTGTCATACTCTTACTGTATCTTCATGCATAAAACATATCACCCACAACAGTTACAACTGCAATGCAATATTTGTACATACATACGCTGCCTTACAAAAAAAAAAAAAAAAGAAAAGATAGAAAAAAATAGCTACCTGTTAGTGTCCAAGCCCTTGCATGAATTTCCCTTAATCCTTTCATTGAGAGCCAGTGATCAATGCTGTTCAGAGCCCTGGGGTTAAAGAAGCTGAATTTGGGGAGCAGTGCACATGTTCCTCTGGTGAATGAAAGCCTGCCCTTTCCAGCAGTTCTCTCAGTCTCCTCTGTTTCTGGTCCTCTTCTTCCTCCTCCCCACCTCCCCCAACTCTGGACTTTTACTGGCCTACAGCCACTCTCAATTACTATGGGTGGAAAGAGAAGCAGATAAGGGGAGCATGAAATAGTGAAACAGACAGCCCATCTCTTATAGTCCAAAGGGAAAATAATAGTAATGAGGACAGCATCCTTCCAACTGTTGGGGGTTTGGATCTTATATGGTTGCTAAGGGCACAAGCAGGGAACACGGAGCTTTCTGGATCCTTGACAAACACTGGCTTTGGCTACATGCTTTATTATATTGAGACACACATGTTCAGCCAAACATTTGACTGGAGCTGAATTGCTTAACTATACGATTTTGCGTCCCTCTTTGTTTGCTCTGCCTTTCCACCTTTATAAATTTATACCCCCTTTATCACCCAAATGGGCAGCAGATTAAGTTATACAAGTCAGCAGTGAACAAGGTGTTAAAAACTACTACAATCCTACAATCCTGCCGTCACAGCTGAAAGCCATTAAAAATGCAGAACCAAATCTACTATCTGCAGAGAATGCTGGATTTAATTCAGCCATATTCAAACAAGTTTTATCATGTTCAAACCCCACAGCAGGCGGGTCTACATCAACTAACAAAAGCCCCAGTGTATGGGGCTGTTGTTAATTGTTCGATCCTCTGGAGCACTTTTAAGAGACAGTTAGCAGGCACGATACTCCACTGTCAAAGAAACATCAGACAAGTCAGTGAGTTCACTCAAAATTTCATTACACAAGGTGAAATATGTTCCTTGGGACAATTCTATTTGTTAAAGCCTCGATTTGAATGGCACAATTCCCATTTGCAGCCTCTTTTCTGGACAACATGTGTTTCAGAGGGGAGCAGGATGAGTTTTATTCCTTAAATGTGTATATGCTCCCCATATGAGTTCATTTCAGCCACGCCTGCATTAACCCCCTCATCCACAGGGAAAAGAAGACGCTGAATGAAAAGGGCAGAGGAGACTCTGAGGCTCAGCACACCCTCGTGTTTCACACAGGCAACTGCTGAATTGTCACTTGGCATGGAGCCTGGGAGTGGCCGGCCCCTTGGTAAAACAATTGATTTGTAAATACAAGAAATATAAACAAACTGGAAACCCACAATACACACCAGGAGACATGAAAAATTTCCCATACCCTTCTGCTGCACCCTAATCAGTCAACCATAACCTCCCTGTGCCTGCTGCTTTCAATTCTGCTCATGTGGGTTTTAATAGGGGCTTTTTTATTGTACCTTAATATGCATTATTTATGTTTATTGCATTTTACCTAGTTTGAGATTTTATGCATTTTCTATTTGTAAATGCCCATGTCTCTCTGTTATGTGCATGTTATGCCATGTGGGAAAGTAAAGTGCAGTTGTGCCGGGGCAGTTCTCCATCTGTAGACTGGATTCTTGTTTGTAACCACTAGGAGGTGCACATGCAACCCTGGGGTAGAAAATTTGTGTGCTCAGTGTTCTGATTTCTGTTTAACAACCAGGATCCAGACACTTCTCTTGTTTTGGAGAAGGCTGTCATGAAGCTGTGCGAGCGAACTCGGTGTAGTTTACATTTTATAGGACTGTTTTGTCTGTTATTTAGCATAGACAAACAAAGACAGAGCTACAGACGTTACGTTTTGCAACTGTCAAGCTATCATGTTTTCTAGTTTGACACTTGCTGAGCTTGGCTAAACTACTAACCATGTTGCATTTTGGTAACAGTCAGAGACGGCATGCAATCTGATCGGTATTGCATCCTTTCCTGTGTTTTGGAGTGCGCTGATTGTTGTTACATAACCAAATAGTGACACCTAAAAACACGATCTCACACCCATGACGTAATGGGCTCTATAATACAGCCCTGTGGACATAGAGAGTGTATTTTAGTGAAACAAAGTCTTGTGTATTGCATTGCATGTGTAAACACTGTGCATAGGACATGTGCATAGAGTGTATAAAATGTGCACTCAAGTTGTGTAAAAATAATCCAAATAGAAAAAATGCTCATGCATTAAGTTGATGGAGCCTGTGACCCCTCTTTGTGAGATGGCTTTGGAGAACTCTAAGTGTTGACGGATACAAATCCTTGCAAGTGATTGACTACTAAGTTTATAACTTCCCTTAAAAGTAAAAAAAAAAAAAAACTTGGGTAATCATGTGGAAAAAGACAGCTCTAAGACACTCCAAAAAATCAGTTAGAAGTCTTTATTCTATTTGGCTATTCATAATCACAAGTTAAAACCTGCACTCAACACAGTCCAAACCCACTCTTAAAAAGGAGGTGACATTTTAATACATATGAGACAACAAACATGTCTGTGCCTTTTCAACACAATATATTAAAAATGTTTAATGCATTGGCATTAGCGTATGTTGTCTTGAAAAGAAACAGATATGACTACTGTCCCAAAGAAGACACACACACACACACACACACACACACACATGTAAAAAGTGACATCTGTTTTTGGAGTGCACAACCTTAGCCAAATTGAATAAAGGCTTTTTAACAGATTTTTGTATTGCCTTGGATCTCTCATTTTTCCACAAGGTTACAGAGGACACTTTTTTATCCAAAGGACATTCAAGCCCACAATTTTTAACATTCTGAACTTAAGAAGCATTCCAGTCATATCTATTCCCCAAGTGAGTGAAATCAGTTTTGAACTTTCTGAAGACGATAGGTGAAACACACACTCTGAGAAACTTCTACACATTTTATCGTGGGCATTCATTTGGCTGCACAAATTATTAAGTTGCGCACACAAAATAATGAAAATAAGAGCACAAATTAACCAGATTGAGCGGATGAAGATGATCTCCTCCACCCACATAACATCATCTCATGCTGACAACATGATAAAATGTATAAATGTGGTAAAAAGTTCTGTCAGCATAGTTAATGAGATTTACAGTCAGACGTAACAGCATCAGTCCTCTGCTCACTTTTGGGATGAGCGGTGGTGGAAAAAGCACTCAAATCCTTTACTTCAGTAGAAGCACCAATAACATAAAGGAAAAACTCATTAAATGTAAAAATAACAAACCTGCATGCATAACTTTACCTGAGCAAAACAATACAATAGGTAAAAGGTACTTAAGTATAAAAAGTAAAACTGTGCAGAATGGTTCCCTTCAGACTGTGAAATTATTGATGCATTAACCTGTAAGAAGTATTTTAATGTTGTATGGCTAAATACTCCATATACTGTCAGCTAATTTATCTCTATTTCATCATGTTTTATACTTTGTATCTAAAACCTTATTCTGGAAAAAGTAACTAGTAACCACAGCTGTCAGATAAATGAGGAGAACTGAAAAGTAGAGTATTTCCCTTTGAAATGAAATAGAGTAAAAATATTAAGTCTCACAAAATGGAAAAACTTAAGTGCTTACAGTACTTACTTACAGTATCTGATTAAATGTACTCAGTCACTTTCCAACTCTGGGGAGCAGGGAATGAGGAGCAGGGACTTGATCTGAGGTAATGGTCTTTCCTGTTCACAGAGGATTGAATAATTTGCAAAACTGTGAAAAACATAAAATTAAAGATCATGCAATCAAAGATTTTGCAAGATAACTTAGCTTATCACTTACAACAGTTACTGTTTGTTCTGTCAGTTACTTTGATAATTTGAAATTGTCGACTGAGGGCATGAAACATGGCTTTAATAACCCAAACCTCTGCCATTACTTTGAAGCTAAACCTCACAACCTTTCTCTTTTTGTTGGCTAGATGTTTTTTTTTCTTCAAATCACATGCACTTAGCTGTAATTATCATGATCACTTGAATGGTTTGCCACATGAGATAAATACTATGCATGTCTGAAACAAGTTGGTTGGGCTCAGAGAGGAAATCCAGAGGAGAATCATGGACTAGTAATAGTTTCCATGACAGATGTGGTTGCGGCATCCTTTGATGGAATAAAACAGAACAGCATGGCACCCATGACGCTGCAGTCACAGAGAGAAGGGGGGGTGGGGGGATCAGTGTGGAGGATGAGGACCTACATTAGATTGTCCGTTCACAGGAGGCAAATCAGAGCCAGAGAACAGCCACACACAGAGCTCCTCGCTCCATGTGAGTTCCTCCAGTAAAAGTGCCTCTCCATTAGTTTTAGCTGTGGAAAACGTTTAATCGTTCATTTTCTTTGCCCGTCTAATCCTTTCCGGACTGTGGGGGACTGCAGCCGATTCCAGCACACATTGGTCAGAAGGCAGGGAAATACCCCAGACAGGTTGCCAGTCCATTATAGAGCTAACTCAGATAGACACTCAATTTCATATGTATGGACGTGTCTTGGGACCGGGGAAGGAAACCCATGAGAACATGGGAAGAAAATGTCCACACAGAGAAGGCCAAGCCAGGACTGGAAGCCAGGTCTTTTTTTTGCTGTGAGGTGATGGTGCTAAACACTGAGCCACCACGTGGGAAGCATGGCCTTTGTTTATTCTGATCACTACAATATCTAAAACAGTAAGTATTCACTCAGAGATCAGAGTTTAAGGTTTCTGCTGATGACTGAGTATGAATTTCATAACATTTCAGTCATTGTATTTAAACAAACCCAATTTAATATTTGCACTTAACTTGCAGTGGAAGTTTATTTGAGAGGTGATTCTTGAAAAAAATGAGGAGAAATCTAGACCTGCCAAACATAAAGCTTTAAATACAATACACTCACAGCAAGGGATGTTTTGTACCAATATTACATAAAAGCAAAGCTCATCAGGAAAATCTGGCAAGATCTTAGGAGCAAGATTATGTTTGCCAAAAGTACAATGTTTGTCTGTGAAAAAAAGCATGTTATGATGGATTTTCTAATTTAAAAATGCTCAAGTGGCTCATAAAGTGTGTACCTTGTGTACACAATAGCACAGCTACATGTGAAACACAAATAAAAACAACCCTTAGGTGTGTGCTGTGTTTTACATAGTATTAAATATTGTGCAATTTTTTCCAGTACTCAAAAACCGCCACTATGGGGCAAACAAACTCTTAAAATTACACTCATGTTGTTCTTGCAACATCACCATGGTAACTTATTTCCTTTGGCCCAGCAATGACACTGAACTCTCAAATTCCAAGACAGATACGGCTGTGATTATGAACCAAAAATAGACAGTCACATAAAAAATATGAAAAAAATAAACCGCTTACATAATAAAAACAGGTTGATAATAATCATTTTTGAACTTTTATTATAAAGAACATATATTTCAAGATACTCAGGCTTGCATTTGATAAATAAAACTATCAAAGAAAGATAGTTTTGTTTTGTTTTTTTTTTTTAACAAATGCATGCTGTGATAAACTGATTTGTAGATCTAAATGTTCCCACAAGTTCAAATATTTGTGTTTCTTCTAGTTTCAGTTAGGATATAGAGCATATTTACATCAAATCAATTTATTGGGCCACAAATTTTAACATACACCTATTAACAAAAATATTCTACCATCTTTTACTCCCATAAGCTCAATCTCCAGATCACTGTTCATGAAGGGCTGACTTTGTCCGAGGTTTGCAGTTTTTCCTCTAGGGGCGACTTCTCAGGCTCTGGGGTGCCGGCTGCGTTGTTCCATTTGGGGCATTGAGCAGATCGCACCCCGAGGTCCTACAGATACCTGGCACTCCTCTGAGACCCGCGTGACCCCTCAGTCCTGGACGGCCTGCGTGTCCCCTCTCGCCCTGCTTCCCTGGCTGGCCGTTAAAGGCCCTGCCAGGACGTCCACGCTGACCTGGTGATTGAGAATAAAGCATTATAATGAGTGTTTAGTCTTCACGGCTCCATGTCTGCCCTCTTTCTGCATTCGCTGAGTAAGCCTGTTTTTATGGATTCCAAGTACAGTACATGGCAGAGAAAAGAGAAAATTTCTTTTGGCAAATTACAGCGCGCTCCTCCCTCCTTTCCTGTGCATAGCCTTGACTGACTACAGTTAAAACAATGTAATGTAAAACAATGCGAAGGGCCAGATGTGGCTACTGATAATAAGCAGCAAACCTGGAGCTCATTTAAATTCTCTGCCAAATTAGTCATTAAATGTTAAGCCTGTATGAAAGATGATGTTACCCTTTGGTCCCTGGTCTCCGATGTAGCCAGGGAGGCCGTAACCCTTCCCTCCTTTATCACCTTGTTCTCCTCTGTCACCTGGAAGCCAGACACACTGTTCTCTTAGCAGGAATGACAACGGAAAGGTCATACCACCCTTTAAACGCAACACCCGTGGGAGTGAGCTGGTACTCCAGAACATACTGTTCATGTTGATTAAAGACCATATGTGTTACTGAGATCATTGTTAAATAAATGTTTAAAACACCTTGTAAATAGTCTCCAATTTCATTGGTTTGGCACGGGAATGTAAAGTAACTGTGAGATCATGCAAAAATCTTTTAAAAATAATTTAGAGCATAGACTGTACATGTTACCGTACAGGTAGCATGTTACTGTGCAGGTTTCAAGTTTTACAGTGTTGTACCATGTTTGATTTAGCGCTGCAGTCCCTCAAAATATGGTTCTGTCATTAAAAGAGGCAGTTGCATGCCTTATTTCCAAAACAAGCACTGGTGAATTATACTTTTGATAAAATCCATATGGTTATGGCAGAAATACATTCTGTCATGTTTGTATCTCAGACCTAATTCTCCTGGTTTGCCTGGATCTCCAGCTTCTCCATAGAAACCCGGCTGGCCCACTTCTCCATCAAAGCCATCAATACCGGGGTCGCCCTGACAACAACACAAAAATAGGTAAATTACATAAGTAATATTTTGTTTTCCACATCTTTGCTCAGGTGTTCTTGTCAAGTGGATTAAGGCTTCCTTCAAAATTGGCTGGAATTGAACACAAAGATTGAAAAGAAATAAGATTTAGTTCACAGTCAGTCATATTCCATTGGCAAAACCTTGTACAGGTACATAACTGCTGATGGCTGGGCAACATGAGACTTATCAGCTATTATCTAATATAGTGAAATAATTTTATAGATTCATTGGTTCATGAACATTTATCAGTCTGCGATTCTGTGATTAAAGAAGTTGAGGAACATGAATCGATTCTACATTGTATAATAAATGTGGAAAAGGGTTTCCAGTCCAAAAGAAGGCTTGATGCTCTCCAAAAACCATTCAAGTGCCTCGTCTGTGACTTCTTATTTGTCCTCATGGAGACGTGGAAAATCGGAATGTTTTCATTCCAAGCTATTCTGCCAAATACTTCGGCTCTCTTAGTCCAGTCCAGGCTCTTGCAATGTGTTTGTATTTTACTTAGCCAGGGAGACAGAAACGAACAATGTATGGGGAATGTATTTCAGCTGTGCATCTCAATCGAAGCTCTGCAGTATGTTGAATCATAGTTAAACAAGGATTTTGTTGTAAACGGTGTCCCATGAGTGTCTGTGTGGGCTGATGGAGATATACCATGAAAAATATGTTATTCAACAAATCAGTACCCTAACTTTGAAACTCACAATCGGTCCGGGTGGTCCCTTCTGTCCTGGGGGACCAGGGGCACCCATGGGCACATCCCCATACAGAGGACAAACAGCAGCACATGTCCTCTTCACTGAGTTGGCAAAAGTTGACATCTGTTCCAGTACCACTTTCTTGCAAACCTCAATCACGTGTTGAGCAGCGAGGGTTGGGCCCTGTGTAACAAATCATTACCACATCCATCACTGGAGGTGACCCAACTCTGGGACATGTAATATGGAATATTACAGAACAGCGTGCTGAAGCAATGGCTGCCACAGAAAGGAAATGCAGTTAATAGTGGACAAATGCAGCCAACAATATTTCTTTAGGCTCATTATGGATTTATAGACATACTAAATGAAACCCTTGCTGTGAGTCACTAGTAACTACTGGCTAATGAGAAACCATTTAAAGGCATTCTTGACACCCGAGTTGTTACCAAACGCTGTGTGCCCCAATCACTGTAACTGCTATTGCAAATAACTGCTTTTCTGTGTGTGTGATATCATTTATTACCTGTTGACGAGGTACCAGTTATAGCTATTCAGGAGGGAGCTTTGGAAGCAAGGTTTGTCCACCATGTACCATGAAGGCTACAGAAAGTTCTATAAACGATTAGCCTAATGTTAGGAGCAATCAGCAATCTTTCTGTAAATTCAATGCGCTTTAGTTTAGAGATGACAAAAGGTAAAACTCATATTTCCCATAGTTCAGATATTCAGTGATTGTCATTCATTTGTGGCAACAGCCAAAACAAAGTTTCAGAGTGTTGTGCTTTGCTTACCGGTGGGCCGGGGGGGCCCTGAAAACCATCTGGTCCTCCTTCACCTCGAACCCCCTTGACTCCAACAGGACCTTGACCTCCAGGTGCGCCGGCTGGCCCGCGCTTTCCCCGTCCTCCCTGCGGACCCTGCACACCCGCGTCTCCAACCTACAGTACAGGCAACAGCATCAGCAGTGACCATATTTAATACAGATCCGAGCCAGGCCCTCCACTACAAAACTACAATAATGATATAATTTGTAACGTGAACTGTGCTTGCTAACATTAACACTTTTACAAAAATCAGCTAGCTGACAGTAGCTAAGTGTTGTGCTACAAATTAGCTAAGTATGAATTAATTATAATCAACACTAAGGAAATTGAATTAGATTAGTCTTGAGAGCAGTGAGTGGTGTTATCATTTATCTGTTCTGAAGCTGCTCTACAGGTGATGCACAATAAATGTGCTAATTGGAGTTCATGTCACTTTAATGCTGGTCATGTAATACATGTCACTATAATAAGCACTAAAACTTGTTCTGAGTCAGTAGCCATGAAGCACAAACACAACAGAAGCACACTTCACCTGTCCTTTTGGGCCTTTTTGTCCTTTTTGTCCCTTTAATAAAAGAAAATTCATGGTAAGTAAAAATGGACAAGGTATGAGCAAAGTATAATCATAAGTAGAGTGAATGAAAATTTTGAAGCAATACCTTCACACCCTCAGCACCTTGGATCCCCTGAATTCCTGTGTCTCCCTGGTCAAAGAGAATGAAAGAATAATTATAAAAATATTTGACATGATTTACACTATACAGCCTTATAAATTGTCCATGACTGATAAACAAAAGAACCTTTAACAGGTTTATTATGTGTTACAATGGTTCAGGATTTTTTTTCATCAACAAAGTCATAAAAAAATGTTTCTGTTTGACACACTATGGAGCCTGCAAGTTCCTAGGCTACTGACATCAAATTTGAAATGGCAAAATATACCCCTAGGTTTTAATTTAAAGATAAACTGAGGTATTTATATAGGTTCAAGGACAGCTCTACATAAAATGAATTGTGTGATTGTCTGTACATGTAGCATCCAGGACATACTGCTCCTCACATACCTTGTTATCAAAGCAATAATCTTGAATCAGGAAAGATAAGGTATTTTGCAAACATCTCGTCTCAGTGATTCACATTTGATAAGCTGAATGTAGCTAAACTCAAACCAAACCACACCCACTCAGATCAATAACAGATTGTATCTTGGATTGGATTGTATCTCGTCAAATAATACTGTTACAGTACAAGCACTGGCATGCGTTGCATCTGTCCACATCAGTTTTAATTCACTTTCAATGATGCATCTTTCTCCATCAGATGTTGTTTATGTTCCTTCACAACCAAATAGATACAACTACATCTATCAAAAATTCTGTTGGGTTTCTGAAGCATCAGTGTGGCTGCTCCTTTATCCCTGTATTTAATCTCACATGAGGGGAAGGAACACAACTGCACAACACAACATGAAAATTCTCCAACACGAACACCCCAAAACAGAGAGGCAAACTCGTGAAGAGGATGCTGTACTTTATTACTCCGGAAAATTGGTTTCATAATGCTGAATTCCCAAGAAAGCAGCGTGAGTGACAGCGTGCACTACTGTAGTAACAAGACTGGATGTGCTCTGCTGAATCACGTTGAAGGAGAGCACGCTAATTTTGTGAACGTTTCCCTCCCAGGAAAATAACACTGAATATTGCCATAGT
The DNA here is from genome assembly GCA_900302615.1 of Holocentrus rufus. NCBI lineage: Eukaryota > Metazoa > Chordata > Actinopteri > Holocentriformes > Holocentridae > Holocentrus > Holocentrus rufus. The sequence goes on along the minus strand of OMLF01036504.1, from coordinate 10,654 downwards.
AACCATTTCCACATTTTCCAATCGATTCTGTATCAGGCATCGTAGAGAGGGGAATCTCCACTTTCCCTTTTCTGGCAATGTGACACAGTTGTGAATTATCCTAGTAAAAAAATGAAGTGTTTTTGGACACAGTGCATTCTTTTTTTTGTTTATATATTTATTTATTTATTAATTTTGGGAATTCACTTCCATTCCAACAAATCAATGCCAGATTTCTGCTCTCTACGAGGTTTTTATTTATTTATTTATCATATTATTATTTTTAATCAACTATGTTTGGATTATAACATGCCACAAAACATTAACAGCTGAAGTGAGGGTTCTACTGGAAGGCTTGTAATCTGTGCAGGTTATCCTGTAAACACCAACAATAGCTCCTCCGGGGGAGTTTAGCACTCGTTTTGACCTCCTATCCAGATGGGGAGAATGGGACACGCTGAGCCAACATGCCCTGGGAGCAGCCGTCACTGAATCAAAGAGGGGAGGCCATTCTGGAGAGCTAAGTGAATTATCCAATTGTTTGGCCTGCCTCTTCGTGGCGGTTTGATATGGGCCTGCTGACAGATGACCCTGAGGCAGTGAGTTATAGGAGAGCTATGCTGACACATGGAGCTGGGAGGCAACCAGGCTGGTGTGGTAATCGAACCTTACTAACATGTCTGCTCCATAGGTGAAGAGAAATGCGAAGAATGGATTTGATAATGTGTCCCCTGTTAGCATCTCAGACAATTATTCAGCGGTTTGTCTAGTATTTCACTTGACCTTCACCTGACCATCAACTGTTACCACAAAATTAAGCCTTTTCCATTCAAACACATTGCAATCTGTGTATTTGGTAAAGGAAAAGTGTGAGAAAGAGTGTTTGACTCATTTGAACCTGTTATTACAGCCAGAATTGGTGATTGAAGGATCACATATTAATTTTCACTATATGATAAAATCACCCCTATTTTAATTTCAGACAGTGGGTAAAAATGCGTTACCTTGGGCCCTGGTTTGCCGGGTAAGCCCACATGTCCCTGCAAGGAGACGACATAGTTTAGTGGTTTGAAGAGAATAAACTTGTATTTCAAAGAGATTTGAAAAAGTCATCTGGAACAGTCACCGTAGGTCCTGGGGGGCCAATAAATCCAGGTCTTCCTGGCTTTGCTGCGGAGCCTTTGTAACCTCTTGGGCCCTGGAGAATAAAACATTTATTATGCCTACCTAAGGGCTACTTTATCCTTTACTTTATTCTTTGTTCACTGTAGTTTAAGATGGCGAACTACTTCATATACAAGACTTCAGTGATTGTAATGCAATGAAAAATGAAAAACTGACTTACAGTTTGGCCTTGAGGACCCATTTCTCCTGCTGGTCCTTGGGCACCTTTCTCTCCCTGGTGAAGATCAAGTCACACACCGCAAGAAATTAATATTCCAGAAACAACCCCACTGCATATTTATTTACAAAATCTGTAATCTGAATGTCACCTTTAACCCAGCTTGACCGATTCTTCCACTGGGGCCTTGTGGTCCTTGATAAGCCTGTGTGGAAGGGATGACACTTGTACAGTAAATATAAACACACTGCTTCCAGTTACTTCCAATATAAAAACATCAATATGATCAGTATACGTTACCTCTATTCCTGGATCCCCATCTCTGCCCGGCATGCCAGGATCTCCAATAATGCCCTAAGGAAATATTATAATTACTACAAATAAAGAAAATGATTATCTAAACATAACTGAGTCAG